>QFEY01002777.1:0-26821 GCA_003316435.1 Russula virescens | reverse complement strand
TTCAATTCCGGATGTGTCCATTGATTTTTTTCTTTATGCTCGCTGTATCAAGGCATGCCTTGAGGTATAACAGTATCATACTGGTGGTGAATAAATTTTGGTGTTGGTAACGTGCGAGCTTCGTAACTTGCGAGATAGCTCCGGTTCTACCAGTGTTCAATAGGCACTGTGCGCTAAATAGCTATTGTAGAGAATGAAAGGGAGCAGTGAGTAAACATTCGAGTGCATATCCTGGGTCATTAGTATCCACTCCGACAGCCATTCAGAAAATGTTCACCCGCTGGCAACTGGTTCATTTTGGTAGCACACTCCCCCTGCGTACCAAGACATTCAAATTCGCTTCCGAAGTTCCACCGAAATGCAAAGCGCGAGTTGTCACGCCACACCAGAGATATGCAATCTCAAGTATCAATCCACGACTCCATCAAGCTTCGAAAAAATCTACTAGGAGCATAAAATCGGTTTAGAGTGAGAGAAGGTATTCCTATGGTGAGCGAATGCGAATGTATGTTATCGGATTCACTGTACAGGGTTTACTTCCTTTCCTTTTATGAATATATACTCTTCTCGACGACGATCCGACCTGTTGATCAGCGGCCTCTATGCTTCCACATGCGTTCAAGTTACTTACCGTTCAGGCTGATGAAACCGTGGGCACCCCAAAGCGTCTCACCCATGCCCACCCTGGGGGGTCTCTGTATACTTTGGGTGCTATGCATTTGTCTGGCAGGTCCAGAATTGAGCAAGGGAGAGAGCGCAGTCTTCCCGATCCAGGGAGAGGGACCGCATATGGTGCTCATCATGCCCGCTACTCAGACGGCGCTGGTATTTGAGACAATGGCCGGTACCACATTGTCCATGCCGTACGAGCAATATAACTATCAACGAGTCAACTAAGCAGCATTAGCATTATTTTCTCGCTCAAATGCATGGGCTGACTACTCACTGGTTTGATAACTTGTCCCAACGGTTGATGGCTGTACTACTTACTTGCCCTTACGGGCCTTGCTCGTTGAGTTCAGGTGACGACATCATTATTGCGATCCACTGTATGATGGCCCCGATATAGCCGCGGCTGCCGTAGCTTCGCGAGTGCTTCATTTGTTGCGTTGCAACACCTAGAATTGTTGCCGGCGGCGCTGCTGGGAGAAGAGTAGGATGGCCTGTCCCTCGATTAGGTCCCTTCGGTTTCTCCCTTCCATTCTCGGAGTCACGCTGTCGAGTTTATCTCGCCGCGAGAGCTAGAGTGTGATTTATGAGGGGAAAACGGTGTGAGGAAGGCCCCGGGCATATGGCTAGACCATGTTGGTGGGCAGGGATAATTGACAAGTGAGAAAAACGGATATCTGAAAGCTTCTCGCCCTTTGGTTGCAGTAGAACACGTGTCTCTTCACGATATTCGGATGGAACAACGGGTGGGTGCCGACAAATAGACAGGAAATCACGATCATGATACTGTAGTGCCAAGCCTACCTTTTACCTGCCCGGCTAGACAGATGTGATTTGGAGTGTTTGTTGATGTATAGTGGCGCCCATTCTCTCCTTAGAGTGACTAGACACTGGCTCGTCCTCACATCCCGAGTCCTCGGACAAAATCTATCCAAACTCAGTGCTTGTAGTAAAAGCTGCGCTGATAGTTCTATTATGCACTGCAGCACTCACGCGTTTTCACGAGCGCCATGGGCAATCCTTGATCCGCGTAGCTAGCTAGCCCCGGTCCACGAAAACGAACAGCTTGCCATCAAGTGTCCTGAGGGCGGGCACACTCTGGATGCCAAGTCCAGGGAGATGGAATAGGCCTGTGGAAGTCGGTGGCGTCGACTACGTCATGGGGTAAGGTCCTACTGTCCCTTCAATACAGTATGATACTTTCCGCAGACATGGTTTGGCAACCTCACGAGCAGCTGGAGCTTAGCGAACGAAGCCAAAGCGCAAGCGAGCAACTGCGGGAATTGCCTCCGGGAAATTCCGATTCGCTTTCTAAACTTTCATCGTTGATATCACACTGTAGTACTTACTGTAGTGTTGCCTCAGCCCAGACTTTCAACTTCGGTCGCAATTTCCTGTCACGCGTTCGGAGAGGCGAGGAAGCGCAGTGCTATCCCTCCCAGTAAAGGTTCGACGTGGAGACGAGACACACTCACCCAGAACAACGTTAATGGTGGGTGAATCGTCCAAAGTACCGCCTTCTGGGTTGCCTTCGCCCAACAGCTTTGAATCTTTGACTAAAAATTAAGCAGATGGAACACCTCGTTTTGGTTGCCGACTGTGATCGAGCGAGATCATCTGGCCTCCCGAGAATGTAACATTGGTCCTGGATCATTATGGATTAATGATGCGTTCTCGGGAGCCCAGTTGGGTCCCGATAGACATTTGGATTCAAAGTCGTTGACCATGATCTGGATACTGGCATCAAATTTCGTTCTTCGTGGGTCCTTTTCGAGGCTTTATGGATCTGGGACATCTTTGACATGACTTGATGCCCTTCAGAACCTACCCGAGAATCAACGAATATTTATCCGAGGGTTTTCTGTCTCTCTACTCTCAGGGTATCGCCAAGATATCTCTCCTGCCAAGCACGTCTCGCGAAGCGACTTGGCAGTACCGGAGCTCTTCCCGAACGGCCTGAATAGCGCTACTCGCCATCTCGCTGGGTACCCATGATACCCATCTATCTGCCATCCTTTGCAATAGCGTCTTTTGACCCACCGATGAACGAGAAGAATGAGCTTCTCCTGCGACCGGTAATCATTCAATCCAGTGACGAGGGGTGCCTCGCGGGGCAGGGAGCGTGACAAGGACAAGGACAAGAACACTGACATTGCGCGGCGCGCCAGGTAAGTCCTTCATGGTATCGGGAAGCGCAAGACTCTTAAGAGCTGGCCTATCACCGACAACGGAATCTCAACAGGCGTGTGGCCGTTCGCGTGAGTATGATGACACGTCAAGAATGTCAGCCCACTCGAGGTCTCAGGTGAGAGAGTATGGCAGCCTTTCGTGTTTTTTTCGAAGTTCACGACATTTCTACTAACCACGTGGTCCCATCTCCTTTACTCATTGGGTGCCATCATGAGACAGCATATCGCCCCTCCTCACAGGGCTCTATCTATGTAATGGGAACAATTATTCACAAGGAAACGTGTTTCACATGGACACTGCCATAAGAGACCAACATCTTCAAGTCTGTGAGTCTCTCACTCGACGTCGATAGGTAGTCATCTTTCTAGACTGGTATGAGGTCTACTCAATAACCCAACTGTCGTGTTGTCATTAAACTCTCCAGCCGCGATCACTTGGGCTGTTCCACTACAATAAATTTCTATTCGAGACGACTTGCTTCCTTCCATGGCCAAGGTATCACCCTACTGGGTAACCCTTCATCAACTGCGCGGATCATGGATCTCGGATTCCCTTGGCCCCGGTATTAGTCTAAACATCATATGCGCTGTATCGAAGGTACAAAATAAGTTGTTGTAGTGCACCGCCGCCACCGGTCTCCCCATTAGATGATTTCCTCAATGTGCTGGACATTCTGTATTCTTGCCCCTGTATGCGCTTGGGCTATACGCACGTTGTTCGGTTTTCATTTGCCGTCCGACTCGCCTTAGGTCATGTCCTCGACCTTCAGGGTCGTTCTTACCGAAGGCTCGTTTGTAACGGTAAACAGTCTCTTCCCGATTGTACTGCCTGGGTGGCTTTTCACTCTGAAGTACGCCTGATCTCTCCTTTTCTCCCTAGTATTTTGTGATGTGCGCGAAGATGGTGCGGCAACTAGGATGCGATCATGGAAGCTGACTTGCCTACGTTCCCATTTTCAACGCGACGCGACTCTACATATCATAAAAGCTCTGACGCCAACGATGGACCAGACAGTCAGATGGATGATTGCACGTGTCGAGCATATCAACGATTGGGACAAGGTCAGGCTGGACGGTACTCCTATCTACCAGCGTCAACGTCTGATAATACATTTGTTTACTTCACGTTTCTTAGTGGTCTCGATGGTGACTCCAGTAAGGTACAGATATGTCCTTTGTTCGGTAACGCAACCGCACTTGAGGCACTCCAGGGTAAATTTGCCAATGGCCATCATCTGATTCTGGGATAAAGTATCTGTACAAGGTTAACCTTACCTCTCACCTCATACCCACCTGATGCGCCAATCGACCTTAGCTGTTACGTACAAACAGCTGTTGTTGCAAAGTCTACGATCAGTTCTTGGGCATATTAACGCGGGTAGTACGTTTTCGTAATGTCATATGATCGCTTTCCAAATAGTTGACCATGTGAGCGTCCGCCTCGGAGGTCCGGCCACCAGATATTGAGAGATGTTTTGGCATCGCAAAACAACGTTGGCGTTGTACGTAGCGGACGCGGAGAAATTGCGAAAGAATTTCATAGAAAGGGCCCCACTCGCATTCGTCGAGCTTGCTGGTGGCCTCATTCAGCGGTAGCCATGCGTTGGTGCTACGCATTGGTGATGCTGCTGTGAAGTCTAAGCGAGGCGTAGGAGAGTTGTGTCACTCTAACTTTAATGGTGTAAGCACTCGCAGGGATGACTAGATGCGTGCCACCATCCAATGACGTATCTGATATATCAAATCGAAATCAGCCGCACATCCTACTACTAGTAAGAGTACGCAAAAGGACTTGAACGCTGCGACGAATACGTACGATACTGGTAACTACTTTGAAAATATGCACACGACCTTAGCTACATACTACATACGGTTCTGAACGCCACTAATGGGGGTAATGGCGCTACCTCGTGCTTCGTGAAGACTACAGTCGCTGGAGGCTGACTAGCTCGATGAAACTAGCCAAGCCATGAATTCCAGGCCACGTCCCGATTGCACACCGTAATACATACCATCGTTTGCTGGTGGGCTTTTTAATTGAGCACACAAAGACAGCCAGTTCCTTCAAACCCATCCATCATGATGCATTCCGCCCCTCACATCGCAAGTGCTGTTCCCTTTCTCGCGACTTCAAGTCGATCTGACCATGGTATTTAACTACCATACCCGCACAGGATATTTCCGCCGCCGAGCAGGTCTCTCAACGGCGCGAGATAATCGCACCAGAGCTGTCCCCGAGCGACCCGACTAGCAGCGCTAGCTCGCCCTCCTCCTCGGTGCCCGTGACGCCACTCGATCCACCCTCCTTCGCGACAGCGCCCCTCGACTCGCTGGTGTACGGGAAGCACCAGCCTGCCCCACGACCGTTCAGGCCCATCACGAAGAGCGCCTCGCGGGGTACTGGCACCGTGCGCCGTGCCAGACAAGTCCTGCTCAGCCTTGGGAAGCGTAAGAGACGACCTAGCCTGAGCGCAGACATCGGAATCTCGACGGGCGTGCAGCCGCTCGCCGAGTATGACGACGCGTCAGAAGTGTCGGACTCGACCAATCCTTTCGATAATGAACAGCCCGGGCTCTCCCAGGTGAGAGTACGCGCGCCCTTCGTCATTGTCCAGATCCAGAGCTCATGGGGTTGCTACCGAACCATAGCCTCTGTTTAGCCTCCCAAACCTCCCGATTAACAGCACTCCTCACGTAGGACCGGATCGAACTTCAGTGCGTTCACTGACTGACTACCCATCCGTTGGGTATATGATCCGCCATCACATCACTCACCACCATGAACTCGCGCGTCATAATTATAGATAGTAAGCTCTCCCACAGGGCGCAGCATACACGACACGCTCTTATCCGCTCCGGCAAGCCCCGAGCTCGCCCACTCCGCATCCGCGGTCACGCGCACACGCACCCCAGCGCCGCCGAGCTCACCGTGGGCACCTCCAGGCCTCCCACTTCCGTCACCGCTTGTGCTCGCATCACGCGTCATCTTCTTCCTGCCTTGGTGCATCGCCGTTGGCGCCGCCATCGCGCTCCACCCGCGTCTGCTCACGTCCCTAGTGCGAATGTACACGGCCCCCTGGCCCACACCGCTTCACCGCCTCGCGCATCACGCGCACACCGCCCACGCCCACGTTGGCATCTTCCTCGGCGTAGTCGGCCTCGCGGCCGCCGCGCTTTCGTCATGGCCGCTTCGTGCTGCCCTCGTGAGCGCACTGGCTGCGCGCTCGGCGGCGGTTTGGCGCGGGTTCGGTGCGGAGGTAGGGCGCAGGTCCGTAAGGCAGGAGGGAGAGGTAGGGAATGATGAGTGGTGGGAGGACGCGCGTTGCGTTTGGAGAGTGTTGCGTGGGGAGGAGGAGAGGGAGATTCTGAGGGCGTGCGGCGAGGGTACAGTGCGTGAGTAGAAGGACAACCTGAGGGCTGCCATTGCTTCTGTTTTCAACTAGCAGTTGGCATACTATATTTGCTTTATAATTTCTTCCTCTTGGCGCGATTGTACTATATTCCCTCCTGTCTATTCTTGCGTCGATGCCCCCCCGAAATGAACGTATGATGAGTAAATAGATTTTTGGATGCAACTACTGGTAGATCCTTGCCCTCCACGAGCTATTGCGCATGAAGTAGGCACACCGGACTACTACATAGTAGTACCAGGACGGTCGTGTACTACATTGTAGTCAAAGCCCAGGTCCCAGTTGCCGATCTTTCGATTCTCGTTGAACTCGTTCGTATTGAACGTTGAACACCCGTCGAGGTCCAAAGATGTCGTCGAGTCTTCTAAGTCTCTATTTCTGTGCAGACTCGTCACCCACGCAGAGTAAAGACAAACGCCTTACCTCTACAGAAGAACAAAAAAGAAAACGACGCCATCATAATCAGATTCGCCCACTGGCAGACCGTGACGCGAATACGACTACCACTGGGGCCATTTTGGAGGTGGCAGCTGAGTCTGAGCTCAGCATTATTATACCTTACGTGCCACCAGAGTATGCGCAATTGCCTTGCCTTGGACCGCACAAACCAGTTGGCTAACCTCAGTTGTTCAAGACGTTCAAATTCGGGGCGCGCCTGGGCCTTCTATGCTCGTTCAGATCATGTGACTTGCATTGTATTTGTCTGTGTCGCATCTTGATCATGTTGGCTCATCGCAGGCCCATATGTTCTCCCCGCATTTCTAATCACTGAAGTTGTTGCCCATGATAACGGTTATATCCAGGCAATCATGGAGGTACTCTTGCATACGTAGTTTTGGCATCTCGCTGACCAACTCTTCTACTATTTATAGGCTCCACAGCATCCGCCTGAGGTGGCACTACCATTCGTTTTTGCCTACGACGTCCTACGTGGCATTATGCGGATTGGCCTTGCCAGTATTGATTTCCTGCTCGTGTTCATAGTCACACAGGTCCTGTGTCTAATGGCGAAGACGATGGCCCACCCTTTCTTCTGGTCGAGACATTTGAGGACGTTCTAGCTTAGTTTCATCGTCGCCACTGTCATTGGTTCTGGTCTAGGGAAGGTCTTTTTCGCGAGATGTGGCCTCCAACCTGGGCCTTTACATCGAAAGGGGGCAATTGTGGCTCTGTGGCGATAGTGTACGCCGCAGTAAAATAACAATTTGTCTGTCCTGCTCGTCGACCCCTTGGTCGGTGCCATGTCCCACGACGGGTCCCCGCGTATATAACGGCATAGCTGTCTCGCATTCACTTCATCACCAAATCGTCGCAACCGCATCCCACGTACAGTCATAATGCCTGGCAACTCAATCTTCTACGTACCCGTCACAGCGTTCGCGCAAACCACCATCCCGCCGCTAACGGCGTATATGATTCCAACACATACGTCGCATTCCTGTAAGCACCGCAAGCCGTCTTCATCTCCACCCGCGCAATTATATATACCGGTCTTTATACCCAAGGCATGAATCGCTATCCTATGTTCTCTAGCCTTCTTTCCACTTACTTAATGCCTTATAGTACCCCATTGTCACCTCCGTCCTTCTCCCTTTCCAACAACGAATGTCCGAAGAGAAGCTTAAGGACTCAGAATCGGTCTTTGCGCGTCTTTGGAAGGCGATTTATGCGCTCCTTCTGACTTTGGTCATCGAAACCATCACCAATGCCTGGTCGAGCATATCATCCGATCTCCTTGTTTCTTGGATACACTATAACCTACAAGCAATTCTGTCGCCCTCATATTTTCCTCACTCAAAATGACACTTTCTATCTTGCATTTGATTTCATCCCAATGCGAATCCCTAGACCTTGACTCCATGTTACAATAGTGCGAGACAGTACAGTGTCTTTTCCTCTTCAATATTTGTTCGAAACAACTACAGATACACCACCGGATAACGACAAATGCTAACAAGTCGAGGCTGATTTCAACACCGATAATAGAATCCTTATTTAGTGGGGCAAGGGTCATTTATATCGAGCTGACAGCGAATCGTCGAGGCGTGACCCCGGACCCGAGCCCTTTTCGACTCGATTGACATGTCAGCTCCCGGGGCGGAAAGTGTACATACAGTACTAGTATGTATAAAACGGTACTCTACATCTACATGGCTCGGAATAGTAGTCTCGCCGACACTTGCGTTCCTATTTCATACCCCGCTGCGCATCAGTACGGTCATACAGTTATAATCAGAATCGCTAAATGCACTGGCAGTTAGGCTGAGTATTACTACCACCGGGGTTATTATTATGGTAACAGCTGGGTCCCTCATCAATATTATACCTTGTATGCCACGAGTGACTCACGACTGAGGCTATGCGTCGACGCTCAGCCTCGTGAGCCAGGCGTGTGGAGAGCTCATCAGCTAGCAGGAGGGCGGAGTTTGATGGTGATGGTGTTTGGAACGGAGTGTGGAGGGTCTCTATAACCACCTTTCGGACCTCAATCGGACTTCATCTGAATATAAAGAAAAACGGGTAAGCGTATGACACTCGTATGACTACGATGCCTCATTGGCTCGTGAATCAAGTGGACCTGTACAAGTAGGCTCACAATAGGCAAGCACTGGCAGAAGTAGAAAAGGGCACAATGCGGAAAGTCTACGAGTTCTGATCATCACATGATCAGGTCATGTGACTCACCCGTCGCCCTCTCGTCCGTGTACATTTTTAACGATACTTAACGATACTGTATTCCATCTTATCGCTCTTATTATAATACCATGGTTATGGGAATGGACCAAGGAATGCAATTCGGGAAATATGGTCCCTTTATCCCCACTTCAAGTCTGTGACAATCAAGATTGGCCACCGAGTTCTGTGGTGCAAGCGTCGGGACATGTATCGTGATTGCGATGCTCTCCATAGCAGAGCAATAGAAAGCGGCGATGGGGGAAATCACAGAGGCACACCGACACAGACACGGTTCGGCCTCCCCACTTCTACTCCTGCTATCTATTTCATTTCCGCTGCATTGACCATGCAGTGCTTTGGCAGTGCCCAGGTCGCGCGCTTGCCAACAAACTCGTTGCAGCGACGTCTCTCGAAGAGCAGACCCGACCGCCATCCAAGGCCCCACAGCCTCCACTGACGTGGCACTGCAATTCATTCTTACCAACGACGTCCCATCGTGGTGTTGTGCGGAATTGGCCTCGCCACATCAACTCTACGTATACCCACAATTATGTAAGTTCGTCTCGTGCCTGAGGCCAAAGACGACGGTCAATTCTTCTTCTGGACGTCTAAGGACCTTCTAGCTAGGTTTCATCATCGCTATCGTCTTTGGCCTTGGTATACGAGAGGCTCTCCTCCACAGCCTCCAGTTAAAGAAGGGGCCTTTGTGGCTCTGTGGCGATAAGAGTCATGCACGTCCGCAGTAGAATCTTCATCCGTCCGTCTTGCCCGCGGATGTCGTCGTTGGTGCCATGACCTATGACGGGTTCTCAGCTATATAAGAGTATGTATCGCGCTCTCAACTCATCCCCAAACCTTTGCAACCCACACAACCTCATTCATCCTTGCACGCTCCCATATCATCTACCCTTGCATACTCCAACATGTCCGCCAACGTAGTCGTCTATATGCCTGTCAACACGCAGACAACCATCACCCAAACCATTCCGTTGATAATGGTTCCATCATTTACCTCACGTCGGCGTAAGCGCTTCCTGTCTTCAACCACATCTGCGCAATTATGCGTACCTGTCCTTATACCCCAGGCATGTGTCGTTGTACTCTGCTTCTGACCTTCTCTCCGCTTACATGATGCCTTATAGTATCCGGTGGTTGCCATGGTGCCGCCCATCCTTCTCATATCCCAACAGTGAACTTGTGAACGGCCGAAGAGCGGCTCGAACAGTCTGTTTTTACATCGCTTACGATATACCTGACTCTTCTTCATCATTGAACCTATCACCAATATTTGGTTTCGCGTCTCATCTGATCATTTTGTCTCCTCGATATACCATAACCTACAATTCGATTTTGTCACCTTAATGTGTCCAACTCTCCGAATTATATTTCTCTTTCCGGATTCGATTCTATTCCTAAATGCGAATTGTTCAGACTCATACGGTACGGTGTTCTTTCCTCTTCAATTTTTATCGGAATAACTATAGATTCACGGTCTGACAGTGAGGAACTGATTGAAGCTGGTTTCATTGCTGGCAACAGAATTATCAAGGCAGGGGTGATTTATGTCAGAATCCCGGCAGACGGGCGGACCGTATGACCCCGATGCTGCCCCGCCCCGCCTCGCTCGCCGTTGTCTGTTGTCTCCCATAACTGAATACTCTCTTAAAGGTATGTGTTATTATGCTACATTTAGTCTCCCTTATTCCAAGTCATTGCGTTAGACTCGGTACGGTTGGCGCGCTTTCTTTTATGATTCTCGATTCCTTCGATTCATCGTGACGCCTGGTGTGTTTACTAGTTTCGATGCTCTGACGCAGCATGCGGTGCGCTCTAACACATGAAAAGCCTCTGCTGACTCCTCCCAAGGTAGGTCGGTACGTTTGTGTCTCAAAACATCTTTCACCATTCGCTCAAATACCCTTTCTCCTTGCGAAACCTCGCCCCTTATCAACCACTTCCTTTACTGTGTCCTGTGTCCTGTGTTCTGTCCTTCCCCATTCTAGTATCATGGCATCGTTCCTTTGTCATCCGGAATGCCTGTTCTCTTTTCGTTGTCTTATACTCCTCTCTGACCTACTTCAAGAGCTCCCTGCTCGTCTCGGGCCTCGCTTGGAAAGAAAGCCTTGTGTCGTCGGCACGAAGGTGGGTGCCTGATTTACCTCTAGGACGCCTTCGATCTTGAAACGCTGCGGGGATGCTCAACATGACCTTCCACCAGATAATTGCAGGGATGATACCGCATTTCAGTCAGGGTATCCTCAGAGATATACTCCAGTACAAAGTGAAGACGACTTCCGTACTTTGACACATTAAGGGATTCTAAGTCAATAGAATCTTTCAGCTTTGTTCAAGGAGTTGATGCAAGTTCTATACATGGCTCAGACGCGCATGGGATCAGAAGTGGGGCTCGCAGCACATTCAGATGCCTCGCAATTCGCAAGATAGCTTGAGGGTACGTGCTACGCAATAGCTCGGACAAATACACGTTGATTGTCTAGATTTCAAGGGCACGCACAGGGTCACGTCAAAGATGACACGGATCCGTTGAATCACGGAAAATGGCGCATGAGCGTACCTAGGCTTCTAGTCTTTGGTTTACCGCTCCCGAACGTGCTTAAGTGAGGGTCGGAAGCAGATGCAGTGTCAAGATCGTGATCAGGGACTAGACTCTGAATGACGCCCGTGCGTCAAGCTGGTCCTACCCCCCGAGAATGCAACATTAGTCCAAGATTATCCTAGACTGATGTTGCATTCTCGTAGGTCCAGATTATCTCGTTTGATCACAATCGGTAATCAGAATAGTTTCTTCTATCCTCTCAATCCCCATTCCAATGCCCATAATGTTGATGAGCCACTCGTTGAAATTGTTCTGAGCGAGAGTGTCTTCATGTCCTTTATTGCCAGGGATAACTCTCTGCCTCCTTGCGGTGTTTAACACATACACGAGGCTCACCGAAAGTAAGGACTAACGAGGTACTAGCTATGAAAGATTTACTCTGCAGTCTGCAAATTTCTCGGAGACATGAGACGTCCGAGTCAGGCTCCACGCTAATTCCGGCAGGACGTTTATGATTTCCACAGAGCGATCCTCCGCCGACGTGACCTTTCAAACTGGGGACAAATCGCTTGTGTCCGGAGCGCCTAACCGCGTCGTCGACTTCCACATCCCTATTCGGTTTCCTTGGATTTGGCTGCCAGAGGGCGCTTCCATGCTCAGCGTTCCTCTATCGCAAGCTGTTCGCAAAGGTGTTGTCAGGGGCCATCGTAAGTCTTGGAGCCGAGAACTACTCTCACTCTCAGTGCCGGTGAGTTTACCCCCGGGGGTGGTGGGTTCAACCACGCGGTGGGTATCGTACAACTGACTCGTAATGAACCCCGATACTCCAAGCCACGATTCGTCGTTTTTGAAGCGAAATCGTCCCCTCGGCTGAACATCCCCGTGAACGCGGCTCGGGAGGGAACGACGAAGTTGATACCGCTTGAAACTCGAAAGGCAAGCCGCGGGTCTAGGCTCTGTCGCGTGAAGTCTCATGTTCCTACTAATGACCACATTGCAGCAGATACACCTAATCGCATAGCCCAGGTATCGCCTTTGGGGCGTATTTCGTCACTTTGTGAGTCTTTGATTATCAAGCCGAACTCAAAGGCTGGCTCATGTTTTTCGTAACTTGTTACCATAACTATGGCACTTGTTTTGTCAACGACCACCGACTGTTTAGTACCTTCGGTTTTCATCGTAATGTTGAGACGCTCGTTCCGCTGTACTCTGCAGCCAGAATACTATTCATCTTTCTCACTCGCCAAACTTTACTTGGCATGGACTCGTGGGTGTGACTGCTCCCAGTTTGGAGGTGCCTTACGGTCGTACCGCGCAGTAAAGTCAACCAAGCCTACATGTACAAGTCGCAATATATTTGTGACGGACTGATACAATATGGACTGATTGGACAGGCGGTAATCCATGATACTTGCTAGTGAGTCGTGGTATTCCACACACCACCAGAAAAGGCGCCACTTGCTACTGTAGTTTGCTTCACCGCCACAACGTCAACCAAGACAAAGGACAAAGACAGACGAGGGAAAGAACATTGTTATAATAAAGAGATGTGTTTCACAACTGCCGATCAGGCAACGATACGATGTTGGGGGTGGGGAATATGTAAGTACATGTGAGGGTGTTTGGGATTTGGGTGAAGTTCGTCATTATCGTGGGGGGCGTGGGGTGGAGACAGTAAAACAAAACAGAAATCTCTCGTGCGCGCTTCCTTCAAGTGCCTTGTGTGAGGTGGTATTGTACATGTAAATACCCAAAATCGCGATGGCAAAAAATAGAACAGCACCCCTGGACGCTAAAAGAAAGGAAGGTGAAAACAGATGACAAAACGTTAAGGAGAGATTGTGATATAGGGACGGGAGACCGTAGTGGTGGAAGGTAACGGCGTGTGAAAACATACAGATGGGGACGTGCGTCAACGGCGTGCAACGCGCTTGCGTTCACGCCCATCTTCTTCGATGTCCATCGCGTCTTGCGTGTGCTGATTCTGATGCACACCACGTGTCGACCGCGTGCGCCTGCGACTCGATCCAGCGGTCGCACCCGCCGCACCCGCAGCCACAGCAGCGGCGGCGGGGTCATCGGCGAGCATCATCATCGCATGCCGACGTTTAGCGCCCGCGGCAACTGTGAGCGGGAGTGGGATCGCGAGCGCCGCCTCTGATGGTGCGGGGGAGGAAGGTAGAGATGGGAACGCGGTGAACGTGAATGGCGACTCGGGGGATATCGGGAATGGATGTATTGTCGACGGGAGAGTCGCCGTCGAGCCGAGGGGGTTCTCCTTCGCCTGTAGGGGTGACCCAAACACGCGGGGTTTGGGAGTTCGGGTTGTCGGGGAACCCGTGGGAGGAAGTGACAGTGGTCGAGAGGTGGTGGTGGTGGCCGGCGGAGAGGGTGGTATTGATGGTGGTACAGTTGGAGCGGTGGCGATCTGCTGCGATAATTTCGACGGCGCAAGCGGTTCCTGAAAGGCCCAGAAGGCAAAGAAAAAAGAGAAAAATTCCCTTCAGCATATAAAGCGAATAGCCAAACGTAATAGCGCAAAGAGCGGGGAGAGAAAGCCATTACTCACCTGTTCGCGGGGGGTTTGTTGTGGTACGGCCGGGGCGCTATTAGGTCTAGGGAGTGCGGAACTTGCACTGGCACGAAGTTTGGAAGTTTGGCTCTGGCCTTGGCCGTTGCCGTCCTTCTTCCCCGCGCTGTCCTCGTCCTCCTCGTCCTCCTCTTCCTCGCGAGCACGGACTGCTTCAAGGCGCGCCTCGACCCAGTCCATGACCCGTCCGATCGTGGGAGGCGTCTCCGAGTCTGACACGCCTTGCTGGATCATCTGGAGCAGGTCGGCGCACGCTGCAGCGTAGCCCGAGTTGTACGAGCGCTTCGAGGTCGAGCGTGAGGACCGATAAAGGTTCGTTATGCTCATCGCGGCCGCTTTTTTGCAGGTAAAAAAAAGACGAGAAACGTGAGTCAATCACCGCAGGGACGATCGCGATAATAAAAAGAGAGAATGAATTACCTCTGAAATTGTTGAGCAACTCTTTCTCTGCATTTGCGAGATTAGAGGTTGGGAGGGATCCGGCAAGTGCGTTGAGATTGAGTGACTCCATGGAGAATGGAGAGTGTTGGGTTGTTGTGGTGGTGAAGGAGGTAAGCGGACAAATTGGCTGAGACTGACTTTGTGTGGCTCCTCGTTGTTCGGGTTCGGGTTACTTGCCCGGAACACTCATGACTAAGCATTACTACACTAAACCCTAATAATCTATTGTGGCCATATAATATGAAATACACCACCCGTCTACCTCGGTGCAATCCCACGTTGAGATTGTTTGATTTGGATGAGAGTCAGATGAGCGTGGCAGCCCAGGTCATACCCGAGTCAACCAACGAAAGTGGAAGCGGTGATAATTGTGTGGCCTGCAACGTGGACGCCGCGCACATAACATACGTCTACCAGGTAGCTCTGTCAACAAGCACAACCTAGATCAACTTAGCACGATTGAGGGAGATATGTATGAGACGCACAACGAAAGAGATAAATATGGGTGTGATCCTCAGCCCGGTGAGGATCCGTGTTCTACCAGCGCACGCTCTTGTAGCTCCCGTTCCAGCTGAGCCAAAGGCTGTCGATCACTAGAACGGGGCTGCTGACCATGGGGGAGTAAAGGCGCTCCGTTGCAACCGGGAAGCAGTACACTACTTGAGGAGACGAGAGTATGGTTATAGGAACACGGTGTTCACGAATGTGGCGAGGATAGAGCCGATGCCGATGCAATGAAGACAAGGCCATCGTTCGTAATCGAAAGTGGCACGTACGGATGGGGATTAGGGGAAGCGCCTGGAACGCTAAGCGATAGGATCAGGGTTCAAAAATCGTACCGCGAAGATAACTGTTCTGAAGAGATCATGGGACTTACTTGCCTCGGTAGCACCATAGACGATGAGATCGTCGAGATACGTTCGATGAAGAACCTCTTGAATGGACGAAAAATGGTGCGCCCTCTGCAGGCGCTTACTTTCCATGCGAGGCATAGGTACAAAACTATTCGGAAGGAAGAGAAGGACTAGGAGGACGCAGAAGCCACAAAGGTCACCATGACCCTGCGCCAGCAGAGAGAACTCGTCGCGATACTGCAAGATATGGGTGATGCGTCAATCAATCACCGGGATCTAATGAGAGATGAAAGGAATAATAGAGAACAATTCACAAACTGTCGACGACGGACTGAGCATGGGGCCAAGAAAGACCGACGATCCAGTCACGCTGTAGCGATGTCCCCGGGTTCACGGGATCCCATATGCCCGTGATGACACTGGTGTGGTTGGTGAGTGGCGCCACAGAAAAGAAGCCGAAGAGGAAGCGCGTGACGGGAATGCCATCATATTGTTCACGCGACTGGCCGATGTGAAAATGTTGAAGGTGCCGACGAAGAGAGATCTCCGTTCGATGAGCTCAGAGTCCAGGCCATAGGTGAGGCCGAGCATGAAGCGGACCCGGACGAGGGTGAGGATGAGGTCGCCACTTCCTTAGGGCCATGAACGACACGGGCGATGATGGGGACACATAATGTTCTGGTAGCCGGGTAGTGTGTCAGGGATGACGAACTGCGCGCATACTGAAAAGTTTCTAGAGGAAAGGAGACGTACACGTCGGGCATCTTGATGGTGTAAACTGGGGTGAGCCACTACTTGTACCAGAACGGCTATTTCTGCGGGTTGTCAAGTCCTCCCAGGTAACCGGGTTCGGGTCTGAGTCGCTAGCATAGCAGGCTGCTGTGCCTAAGGGTGTAGTAGATCCCGATAGCACGGTGCTGGACGCGTCGAAGCGCGATTCGTTGTCCCATCGGCTTCAAGCTTGATCAGAAAATCTTCTCCTTCATCCTGTACGATGGTAGATGTGGGAGGGACAACGGTGTGGTGGTGTCGGGAGCTTGACACTATGACCTGCCGAGAGTGATTCGAATGGGATGCACTCCGACTCGGAAATTTATACGCCGCATCTCCGCCGCGTTTGAGTATTTAGATTTCATTCTCCAGTGCATCCACATTGTCTCTAATTTGAGGCCCAACAGAGCGATTGATTAATGGTCTTCAGCTGCACAGCCTTTTCAGATAAAACTCATCTACCACATTTACTAGACTACCGTTGGCCTGAGTTACATTCAGTTCGGCGATTAAATATCCCATCCGCTTGTGTGTCCGTGTCCAGGTTGCTCCGACGTGGACGTGGCATGCCATGATCTTGGCCAACCTCCGAATAGTTATCCTGCAGCTTTCTCTGCTCACCCGTTTCCCTATCGATTCTACCCCCCCAAGCTGTGAATATGTGAAGTTTTGTACCCTCCACGGACAAGACCCTCATATCCTTTGCGTTTTCTGTTCTCCATTCTCCGGTTCGATTGGATTCGCAGATCCTTTTTTTGAAGCAGAGAGTACAGAGCACAATTTCTTGCATTTTGGTGTCACAAATATCAATGAGCTTGAGAATTCCTCAAATCTTCCCGGGTGTTCCTTCTGTCGCCGAACTCAGTTGGAATCTTCGAATAGAATCCATTGTGTGTCCCTTTCTTTTGTATCTCACCCGTTTGGTCATAGAAAGCTCACTCTAAGATGTCTCTCATGCTTTTCGGATTGCAGTTTCTAGTCATCGGGTCTGTTGTAATAAAGTTGGATTATTCTGTCCCTCGATGCCGGGGAAATCTGTCAAAGACTGCATGCCTGCTTCTTGCATTCTGGTCGAGGTGCATGTGCAACCCTCAAAATGTCAAGCGTTAGGCGCTCCACATCCTCGCATCTCCCCCTCCACTTTCGCACCCACTAAGGCACCTGGTCGGCACTGCTGTTCAATTGGTGTTTAGCTGTTAGTGCTGTGGCATCTACGAACTATGGGGTGCTGGGAATTACTACGAAGGTGGAGCCGTCTAGTTTGGACCTGGTTTACGAGCCGGGTTTGTTTCGTTCTATGTGTTCGCGTCACTTTCTTCCGGCCCGGGACACATTTTACGGAGCAGGCGCGCATCAATCACAGGTGGTCCGGCGTCTACCATCGTGAGTTTGCGCCATGTCGTCAATGCTAGTGCTTCGAACACACGTTATTGTCGTGGGTCTCACGACTGGATGGCCCAAACCCTTCTATTTTGGGTATGAAGAAAAATAGTATCAAGATTGGCGTTCCTCCCAGGAATAGACCCGAAGGCAGCTATGGTCAACTTCCGAGCCCTGGAAGAACATAAGTTGTGATACTGAGAAAAGTATGGACAAAGCTATGATGGATCCAGCCGAGCCGAGACCGAACCCTAACCCGAATCTTAACCCGAACCCGAGCCCAAGACTGGTCCTCGACACTTATCGCGCGATGTCTCCCAGCTCGCACTCGCTGAGCAACCGAATCCCGGTGGGAGTCAAATAGCTAGTATGACACTGGGAATCTATCTCAATACACGCTTTCCAAAAGAAACACAATTTCAATACTTGTGGTGAGCAGTTTTTGCACCAGCTAAGTCTGCGAGCTTGCTTATCCGTATCGCCATCGATTATGAAACGTACATATAAATAATGAAAATGGTGGAAACGACGATGAACTCAGGTGGACGATGTTTTGCATATTGGGTGGCGAGTCATTTCCTAGTTGGTGCTTGTCAGCTCACCGCAATCAGACGTCCTTATTCGGTAGGACACGTATGGGGACGTCCAACGCATGGCTTGGCTTCCTCGGTATGGCTTCGCGGGCCGTGGGCTTGGGAATTGCGTGGACCCCTCTACCCCGTGCCCTGTCGTTAAGGTGCCACATCCACAACATCATTCTCGACAGTCATCATGTCCTCCCCCATCCCCGGCGATCTCAATTTCAACATTTTGCGTTCAATCGTTGAGCATGTCTTCACGCCCCCGCAGCTTCCCCAGGAAGACCCTGGTGAAGATATAGGGCGCGAAATAAATATGGCGCTATGCAACAACCTCGTGGAGGCTGCCAAAGAATTCTTCAAATACCTCCCCTCTTCACAATCTCCTTTGTGGAACCGTATGGCCAAGATGATGGAATCAGCCCATCTCGTTGCAAATGTCCGGCTCCAGAAGGCCAACATAGAGCACACTTTATCAAATATGGCCATCGAAGGTTTGTCTATATCCGTTGCACTTTTCACCGTCTCGGGTTCGATCATGTGCTATCAGATGTATTTGCTATGCATATTCGCGCCCAAAACGCTGGTCTCATTGTGCGCCGGCCTGCCGCCGCCGACTTCGTTCAGTTCGAGGTGTTTGAAGTCTCGCCATCGAATGGCGCCGTGATGTCGACCGAGGGCAAACTCCTTTGTTCCTATCCAGGACCTGCGATCCAGATTCCAGTGGATATTTTTACAGACGAATGCTTTGTTCGGGAGCTCTCCTCTTTCCTCGTCCAAATGGGCCACGATGAACTGGATTCAACTCCGACCAACACCAAGGCAGGATCCACTGTCCCCGAGGTCCGCGAAAGCGCGGATCCTAAATACATTTCGGGGTTATTGGTGGGAATCCTTAGGGGATTCGGTCAGCCCGCAGACGTAGAACGCATCACCAAGCGGATAGGAGACGAAGTCCTGTGGCGTGACACGTACAAGCCCTGGAGAAGATCCCCATTATGGCTCGTGCTCAGAGTCGCCCTTCAGACCTCGCTTCCTGTCGACAACCTTTACAAGCTCTTCATTCTTTTCTTCCATGCACACCTTCTGCGTAAATCCCTGCACCAAGATTTCCCAAGCGAGTTGCTCTACGCGATGAGAGCCAAAATGACAAGGCGCCTTTCAAAATTAGGCTCTGCTGTACCGCAAAATGTGTATGAACTCGTTCACAACACCGCAATAGATACCGAGCCACTAATATCAGAGAGATGGTCGAAATTCCAAGAGATTGGATCCATCGGTCCTACGCTATCACCCCAGACGCTTGATTTCGTTGAAGATACATACATCTCCCTCAGTTCGTCGTATATGTACCTCACGAAGATGCTTGAATCTGTCTCCCATGGCCTCTCCCAAATGTCGTTTAACCCTAATGGGTCACGCCTCTATGCTGTACACGACTTCTCTCAATTTTCCAAAGGCAAACTGGCAGAGGATATCATCAAAGGCGGACACATTGCAATCATGGATTTCGAGCTATCTGTGGAGGAGAATTTGGAATCATGGGTCGCTGCCTCTACTGACCGCAGGGGTGCTCTGGACGTTATTGCTTCGTGCATCCAAGAGTATTACGCTGGTGTGAAAAAGCTTTATCGGGCCAACGCCGAAGACAATTCCATCATGATTCTCACCATAATGTCTCTTTGGGTAGCTCTAGACAGGCTCTCTATCGAGCAGTGTCCCCTACTGAAGGAATATTCTCCCGAAATCCCTTCCGAGTTCCTCCATGACCTACTCCTTCACCGGTCATCCACCATAAATCGTGCTCTGCAAATCGAAGAGTATCTATGCCAGCGACACAAAGGGGCTCATCACGTCACATCCATCTTTTCGAGCACTGTTGATGTTTCTTGTTTCGCTATCAAGTATTATTCGATTTCCAAGGATTTGCAAAATCTTCATGACAAGATAGAAGAGCATGCTCAGAAAGAACGGGAGAAGAAATGCGCCGAACTCAAGTCGTTAAATCAGCAGGAAGAATCACTCCGGAGCCAGGCCGCGGGGATGGGTCACGATTATTGGCGTTATCACCGCTTTTGGACCTGCCAGAAATGTCAACTAGAACGTGCTGCCGAGTCTCTGAGAATCAGTGTTCATGAGTGGCCGTTGCCTTCCTCAAAGTTAGATGCACAGCAGGTAGTGTTCGAGCTGTCTCCTCCACACGCGTTTTCTGTCTGGCGCGATATGACCTACCTGATTCTTCGCGATATTGGTCTCTCCTCAGTCCCCGATTCTCCCAGTGAGCCTTTCAAGCTCTTGAATACCTTTTCTGGCCTCCACCTGTGGGCAGAGATAAACCACAGAGTGTCTCTTGGCTCGACTACAAAGTCGTTCGCCGATCAGAGTCACTACAAGGAGGTTCGGATTCCCACGAACGAATCTACCATATTGGTCAATAACGGACTCAAGTTCGAGCTATATGACCGCACTCGTAGTTCCTGGGTAACGACGTCGTTCTCCAAGTCCAGTATCGCAGAATTATGCATCCCTCCCATCGCCACATCTAGCCCATACACTCGTCTCCATCCTTTCGTATTCGGCACTCAGCATACCGCAAATGATACCATCGCTGCTCAGGCTGATTGCCCCGAGGAAATTAGCCTTCATGAATTCATCGCGTTTTCCGGGCTGAGGAGTGGTCCGCGCCTGCAGTGGTTAAACATTGCAAGGGAACTCGCGTCGCCTTCCCTCTCCTTTCGACTCGAGGAGGTGCATTCTCTGGTTACGCAAGCGGCATGGCAACTTGGACCACTGTCAGAAGATGTTCGCGAGTGGCATGTAGACCTTAGCATTTCCAGCTTCGGAAAAACTCTCCTACGCGAGCTCGAGTTCCTTTTCGGAAGGGTAAAAGCCAATTGGCTAGAGGAAGTAACGGTACGGACTATCGGTATGTGGGGAACTCCTAATGTGGCGCCTGGCTCAACTGTTTTTAGCCCTTCTCTGCAGCCGTCTTTTGGCCTCGACAACGGACGTGGAAATTTCGTCGCGGGCATGTGCTCTACTGCGGGACGTGCGAAACGTGACGCAGGGATGGATATGTACAGTAAGCAAGAAGATGCAGTCTACGCAAGATGAGACAGCTCGTGAAGGCTTGCAACAGCGCCTATCCATCCTCGCAGTAACCTGTTTTTCAACTTTCGACGTATGTCGGAATCACGTCCCTTCCCTCCTCTCCCACGACGACGACTTCTCCATCGCGATGCAGTGCGCGATTATTGTCCATGATAACACACCACCGTCTTATGCAAACGACAACTCTCCTTATCTCATGAGGATTCTTAGCCGCCATCGTCGGCTACTGCACGACTTGGAACCCTTTTTTCGTCAGACCATCGATCCCGAGCAAGCCGGATTGTCGCACGCGGGCGCTTACGACCACGCCCTTTCGCAGGTTTGGTCAGGTTTTCCCGGCTCCTTGAGTTGGCGGACCCTTCCCAGACCTGATTCTCGTTGGATATTTTGCGTGACAAAGAAAGGGCAGGAAGTACACTATGATATACTAACAGGACAACTGCTCATCAACGGAAAACAATTGGGAAGACTTCCGCAGGAGATAGTGGAGCACCCCACATACAAGAGTGTACTCGGAGTGGTGAGTGGTCATAGACAAGTCTCGCCTGCCGTTTCTGCCCTTTCCTAACACCCTTTCAGAAAGTTTTTGATGTAATTCCTGCTGACATCCCTGGAATGGACTATATGACGCGCACAGACGTTTCCGGATACGAGGTAAGGCATTATTCTACTCGAACTTCTGTCGTGGTGGTAATTGAGACCGATCAAAGATTTTATTCGCGTGGAATAACGGGGATTTAATCTTGCAAGCCAGAAGAAAGCCGGGGGACACAAATAGATTACAGCTCATTCCACGGCCCATACTGAGCGACGATTTTCCTTCATGTTTGATTGACAAATACGTCCACTGGCTGGACCTGAGCACCGGCGAGCTTGAATTCTGTCCTGCTGGAGACCCGTGGAGGCGCGAAACTTCTAACTGGCGGCTCAATATTCACAATCACCCCCGTGCTGTACTCCAGAGGCCTAGCCAAGGCTCTTCCTCTTCCTCGATACAACTTATTGATATTCGTTCAAATACCTTTGGGGTATTATCCAACCTGTTGAAGCCACTAGAAAACCCAAAGCACATGGTCGCTACGTATTCTGATACCCGGATCGTAGAAGTTTCTCTCCCTCGATTTCGTCTATTCTTTTTTGTCAACACCAATCGGGAGCTCGAGTGCCGAAGCATACCCGATTATGTCATCGACCAAGCTCAGACGTTTGGAACGATGTTTGGCCTAAGAAATAAACTTATCTTACGCCCTGGCCTTACAAAATCCAAAAATGTTCTGCCGCCACGACGAGTTATCATCCCATATGGAGAGATTTTCTTTGGGACGGATGGGGATTTCACTAGTGTCTCCATAGACACCAGTTCCGAACAGCACGTGTCTTGGCATGAATACACGATTGACGTCGGTCTTGGATGCCTCACAAATAGCACGAGCCTACGCAGCAAATTGTACAAATGTTATCTGCACGCGCTCACAAGTCACTGCCTTCCTGATCCATTACTCGGTCATACCGGAACCGAAGAAGCGCTCTGCATATTGCAAAGCGCTTCCTGCCGTTCGTTCCAAAGACTCGATGTCCACGAGGCAAAGCTGTTGAAATTAGTTGGGGACTTGACACCGGACAGATGTTACTATCCATCTCATCTACAGTCTATGGCTACAGTCGAATGGAATAGCCTCCCAGCACTGTCACAGCATCACGGCTTCTTCCAAATTGTGTGTTCGCTTTTCGACCATGCACGTTCTTTGGAGGCCCTCTATGATCAACCCACCGACTTTGACACATCTGATCGCAATGAAACGTTGTTGAGGCGGGCAGATCTCCGTAATAGCTCATACTACCCATCGGATTCACAGATCCCTCGGCGACCATCATCGCCAGACGACGTCATGTATAACTCAAGGGATTTTTCCAGTCTTGGAACTGCCGAACACGTGGCCTTTAGAACGTCATGGTCCATATGGAATGGCCAGCCCTCCCTCCAAGGGCAGTCCCAAAGTCTTTGGGACCTCATGAATTCATGGAATTCGCTTGGCCCCGCCGACAGGGAAACCTCGCTGAGATACAGTAAATACTGGCTCAAATTCAATGCTGCGCGTGACTGGTTCGTGATATATGATCTCTGCCGTAAGGCAGGCAATGAGGAACCCAGAAAAACAAAAATCGAGCTGTGCTTCACTCTTTCGGCGGCAGCATACAGCAGATCCAAGTATTCGGACATCGTCCCCTTCCTAGCGATCTTTTCTCTGGACAAACGTTGTCGCAACTTCAGCCCTCCATCCGACCGTTCTTATTTGTTATCAGATGGAGTAGCCCTAGATTTCACGCGACTCAAGGACACGGTATCCCGGTATAAACGACCCATTTCCTCAACGCCTGCGTATACCTCAGACCATCACTGGCGTTGGATGCACGATAATTACGACAAGAGCATCGATAGAGAATCGTCAAGAGTCGCCGAAGCCCTAATACGTCAGTGGCCAAACTATCGATATGTCGATTTACCCGAGGCGTGGTTTGAGAAATCTGATTTCAATCAACGTATCGAGGAATATTTCCAGTCAACCTCACGCAATCTCCGACTCAGAGAGCACGTACTCCAGCTACAGAGCATCTTGCAGGAACATAGCCATGTCTCAATACCCTCTGCCAAGCCATACACATTTTCGCCCAATTTCATCACCAGCCGCTCAAAGGCACCTTCATACTCGCTCCATGATGTATTGGTGTCCCGTGCCAATGTCCTGACTTCATCTACCAACGCAGAGCCTTTTTTATGTTCCACCGTCTTTTCCACTACAGCAGCGGAAGCTGTCACCCACTGGCAAGTGAATGGTTCAGATGGTCTTGAGGGTCTTATTCAAGAGCTCCGGAGTTCTCCACAGCCTCTACTACAATCCTACGGAGATGAGCTAAAGAGGAGTTATCACGAACTAACAGGACAACGTACCCCCCAGTTAGCACGGGGGGTGGTTCCTCCGCACGAGCTCCTCCTTATCTATCACCAGGAATGTTCTGACAGGAAGAACATGCTCTTTTCCGACATCGTCAAAGCTCTTGGGCCCTCTCAAAATGTAGAGGAAACCAACGCCATTTCAGGTCTCTGGCCTCGGATCACACCACGATCTCTACTCCGTCAGTTGGCCCAAGACCGCATCAAAACACTCCCCGATCAGTGGCAACCCGTGCTCATGCGCTACGCAAAGGCGCTCCTCAGATATCGACACTCTATCCGCCTGTTGGAGCTCTCGTCAGGACAAAGACGTGAGGAACTTCGTCGAGAAATCGAGGCCACCCGCAACGGCGCACTAGCAGAATCTACCCCCGATTGGCTCTTGGTCCAGGTTTGTCCTCTCTTTTGTTCATATCCTTGACTAAGAGGGCCACTGTGAACAGATCGAGGGAAATTTCCTAGCTCGTCGAGTCCAGGTAGACGTCGCACATGAAATGATTGACACAAAAGCAAAGCGGAATATATCGCTTCAATTGAATATGGGAGAAGGGAAATCGTCAGTTATCGTACCTCTCGTCGCCACTACTCTTTCGGACGGCTCAAAACTCGTGAGAGTCGTGGCTCTCAAACCGCTTGCCAATCAGATGTTCCAGCTACTCGTCACCCAGTTGTCTGGCCTGGCTAATCGGCCCATTTTCTATCTTCCTTTTTCTCGTAGCCTCCGCATGGACCCTTCCTTGGTTAAGGACATTAGCAATCTGTACAGTAGATGTGTGGCTGAGGGTGGTGTTTTGGTTGCCCAGCCCGAACATATACTCTCTCAGAAACTCATGCACATCGATTATCTCCTAACCCCCCAGAAGAATGCAATCGCTCGTGAACTGGGGGCCTTACAGGACTGGGTGGCCAAGACATCACGCGATGTGCTCGATGAAAGCGATGAGATACTCCATGTACGATATCAGCTCGTCTACACCTCGGGAGAGCAGATGCCTGTCGACGACCACCCCAATCGATGGACCATAACACAACAAGTATTCGGCCGGTTGCAAGTACATGCCGAAAGGTTGCGTGAGACGTTTCCGGAGAAGTTTGAGATGGACTCCATGCCGAGGGGATTCCCCATCATTCGCATACTGGATTCTGCTATCTCTCAGGAGATATCTTCCCTCATCATTGATGATGCTCTCCAAGGAGGACTACCCCCCCTCCCACTAGGTGTTCTCCCACCATTAGTTCGCCATGCCGCGCGCCGCTTTATGGCGTCTAAAGAGTTCTTGGACGAGGATCGCGATCTGATTTACTCACATTGCAAAGGAACAGTCATGTTGAAGGGACTTCTGCTGCTGCGCGGGCTTCTGATGGACGTCGACGGAATTCTGGGTTACGTGCTCAAGGAGCGACGCTGGAGGGTAGACTATGGTCTGGACCCGAGTAGGACTCTGTTAGCTGTCCCATATCGAGCCAAGGTCGGTTACATTGATCGCATAATGGTAGATTGCTAACTACGAGCACAGGATGTACCAAGCCCCCGAGCCGAGTTTGGTCATCCAGACGTCGCAGTCTCACTGACATGTCTCAGCTATTACTACGGTGGTCTAAAGAAGGATCAGGTGCTCTTATGCTTTGATTTACTGGCAAAGCTTGACAATCCAGAGATGGAATACGATCACTGGGTAGCACTAGGACAAGACCTTCCCGAGGATCTGCGCCAGCTCAATGGCGTGAACACGGAGGACATAACCCAAGTCGACGATTTCCTCGTGCCGTTGTTCGAGAGAAATAAGGGGGTGGTGGATTTCTACCTATCGCAAGTAGTCTTCCCTCGGGCCGCACGCGAGTTTCCATCCAAACTTCCCACATCTGCATGGGATCTAGTCGAAGACAAGACCAACTTGACCACAGGCTTCAGCGGCACAAATGACAATCGCTACCTCCTACCCACATCAATAACCCAGGAAGATCCTGACTTCGTCCTTGGTACAAACGCCCTGGTTTTGCGACATCTCTTGCTGCCAGAAAATGACCATTATGAATGTACCGAGGGGGTCAACGGCAAGCGCGAATCTGCCACTACGTTCTTACGACGTCTCGTCAACAAAGATCCTGAAATTCGCGTCCTACTCGACGTCGGAGCCCAAATGCTTGAACTTCAAAATGAACAACTTGCACGACACTGGCTTTCTCTTCGACCGGATGTCTCTGCTGCTATCTTCCTCGACGACTCGGATCATCTTACTGTCATCACTCCGGATGGGACATTAGAGCCATTCATCTCGTCTCCTTTCAACAGGCAACTGGACAAATGCGTGGTATACCTTGACGAGGCTCACACAAGAGGAACCGATCTCAAGCTTCCGCTGGGCATGCGTGCGGCGGTTACAATTGGTCCAAAGGTGACTAAGGATAGATTGGTACAAGGTATGGGCATGGATTAGTTGAAGGGCAGACGGCTGATTAGATTTCAGGTTGTATGCGAATGCGTCAGCTAGGGAAAGGACACACTGTGATGTTCTTTGCGCCAGGAGAGGTTGACCGTCGGATTCGTAACCTTATTCCAAACGGGCTGTCATCTGGAGACCGCATCCGTGTGGTAGACGTCCTTCGCTGGGCGATGCATGAAACATGTGAAGACATCCGTC
>QFEY01002776.1:0-33654 GCA_003316435.1 Russula virescens | reverse complement strand
TACAAGATCAGTTTGGTTTAAACCGAGTTTGAAACTGTTTACCAAACTTTCAAATTTCCCAAACTGGAAGCCAAACCGTTCGGTTTCCCACAGAAATGGCCAAACCGAAACCCAAACTTCCGGTTTGGTTCGGTTTGAAACCAAGTTTGGATCGGTTTGAAACCAAACTTCCCCAACACTAGTACCTACGGTTGCAAATTCACAAAGCTGCTTCTCAGGTATTGCGTTCCGATGGACAATAGCCGACCTTGGCTGAATTTAAAGTATTTTGATGATATATGTCCAGATAAGAATGGTGCGTCCAAACATGACTTTATGAACTGAGGATCGAAATGAGGGGTTTTTTCAAGTTCCCGTGGTAGCAGAGTTCACCAAGTATGACCAGTTCAGGCGCGAGATCCAGATGAGGTTGGAAGATCAGGGTCATGACCTGGTGCCCCTCGACAACGAGGTGGAAAAGACATTTAAGGAAGAGTATCTAGCTCACCTTGGGGGATCTCCACGATTCGTACGTTTGGAGAGTGAGTGTGGGGAAAACCAACTGAAATGTACTATGCTAATGTCTGTCGTGCAGGAATGCATGACAATAGACGACAATGTACCAATCTTATCGAAATGACTGCCACTGCACTCTCTGGCAACGCAGTTGCACTCATACTCTTGGCTGTGCAGAAAGATAATCTAGAGCTCAACATAAAACAAGCTGTCCAATGGTAAGTCAGTATTCAGAGTATAACGACAGAAAGTAGCTTAGCCCCATTACAGGATCCAAAATAAATCAACTCAGGAGTGTAAAGATACAGAAGGTATAATCAAGCTATGCATAGTGGCATTTCCACCACTCTGGGTAAGTTGTAATATGATTTTCTGAATTGCCTGATGCTAAAATAGAGATTGCTGCTCAGTATTGGGTCAGTCCATTGTTGATGGTTTATATATAATATATTGGTCTGACATGCCTCTCCCTATGTGCTCTCCAGTTTGTAAGTACCCCTTACCCTCTTGATTTATTTTAGTGTCTTAACTTGTCTCTCCCTCTGTGCTCTCCAGAGAGTGAGTGCCCCTTGCCCACTTGATTTCTTTTAGTGTCTTAACTTGTCTCTCCCTATGTGCTCTCCAGAGAGTGAGTGCCATTTGCCCACTTGATTTCGTTTAGTGTCTTAGCTTATCTCTCCCTCTGTGCTCTCCAGGAAGTGAGTGCCCCTTGCCCACTTGATTTCATTTAGTGTCTTAACTTGTCTCTCCCTATGTGCTCTCCAGAGAGTGGGTACCCCTTGCCCACTTGATTTCTTTTAGTGTCTTAACTTATCTCTCCCTATATGCTCTCCAGAGAGTGAGTGACCCTTGCCCACTTGGTTTCTTTTAGTGCCTTAACTTGTCTCTCCCTCTGTGCTTTCCAGAAAGTAAGTGCCTCTTGCCCACTTGATTTCTTTTAGTGTTATAACTTGTCTCTCCCTCTCTGCTCTCCAGGATGTGAGTGCCACTTGCCCACTTGGTTTCTTTTAGTGTCTTAGCTCATCTCTCTCTCTGTGCTCTCCAGTTTGTAAGTGCCCCTTGCCCAGTTGGTTTCTTTTAGTGTCTTAACTTGTCTCTCCCTCTCTGCTCTCCAGGATGTGAGTGCCCCTTGCCCACTTGATTTCTTTTAGAGTCTTAACTTGTCTCTCCCTCTGTGCTCTCTGGTCTGTGAGTGCCCCTTACCCACTTGATTTCTTTTAGTATCATAACTTGTCTCACCTGTTGTGCTCTCCAGTCTGTGAGTGCCCCTTGCCCAGTTGGTTTCTTTTAGTGTCTTAACTTGTCTCTCCCTCTCTGCTTTTCAGAAGGTGAGTGCCCCTGGCCCACTTGATTACTTTTAGTGTCTTAACTTGTCTCTCCCTCTCTGCTCTCCGGTCTGTGAGTGCCCATTGCCCCCTTGGTTTCTTTTAGTGTTATTACTTGTCTCTCCCTTTATGCTCTTCAGATTGTAGGTGCCCTTTATCTGCTTGGTTTCTATTAATTTTATCTCATTCCTCTCTCTCTGTGCCAGACTGTGAGTTATCTTCTATTTTTATTTTATATTCTTATCTTTTTCTTTCTCAGATATTACTTTCAAAGCTATTATTATTTATAACTATGGTGCTGTCATAATTTCTGTTCTATTTTGCTATATTGATATACCTCTAGCCACCTTTCTCTATATCTAGTGAGAATACACATTATACAATGATTGGTATATTTTCACTATCTGCCTCTAAAATTTCTAATATATAAAATAGTGGCAATTCTTATTCTGGAGCATGCCTGCCTCAATTATGCTTCATTATCTGCACCAACTCTTGAAGATGCTTTGGATAAGGCATATTCTCAATATATGATTTCTAGTATTTACAATAATCTCATGAATCAATTATCTGCATCTTCAGAAAATTATTCTTCTACTCAATTTTTAGATTTTATTTTTGAAAATCATTTTTAATAAATATTTTATGTTCTGATTTCTGCCTTTTTCATGTTTATATAAGTATATTTTAGGTTTTTCATTGTATAGATTTCCTCATTAAGTGTTACAAACACATTTGGGGTTATAGTACATAATTGTTACAGCTCTACAGGCCATTCTGACACTGCAGATGTATACACAGCTGATGGCATGTGATGCCTGCCTCTTTAAGCAAGTAACAATGACAGGAACTTAGTTATAGCACTAAGTAGGCTCTGGAGTGGTCCCACAAAGTGCAGGGACTTAGTGCAGTGAGAAATAGAGTGGGAAGTGGCTTTATGATGCTCTCAAGGTGCTACTGGGCAGTAGGGCAAGAGAAGACAGTAGATTGGGTACAAACATCAGGGAAAACCTCCCAGGCTAATCTGCACTAGTGAGAGGTAATTCCCAGATAAGGATGCAATTTTCTCAGCAAAGGTGTCAACTATCTCTTGCTAGTGCAGGAGGTTTTTCCTGATGAAGTCAAGCTTAGGGCTCAACTGCTATGTTACAGAGGTTCAAATACACTGAGGGTCACATAATTGGGGTACTGGGATTGAGTCAGGTAAGTACTGTGACTAGTAGTATATATACCTATTATAGTGCACTAGTACTGGTAGTATCAGTCAAGTCAGTTGAGTCAGTATAGTACAAGGACACAGCAGTCACACAGTTACAAGGCTAGGAGGCAGTTCAGAGGTAATCATGAAGTAGTAAGCATAGAGGAGGGGAGTAAGTGAAGTGAGGTAAGCATAGAGAGAGAAAAGAATGTCCAGGTTCATAACAATAATAACTTCTTGAAAGGAAGGCCTATCATTAGAGAGGGGTACCCTTGCTTTCAGTCCAGTCTACCATCCATGCAGTACAGGCCCCCATTTACTATCAAGTCAAACCTGAGGGTCAGATGTATAACAATTTATTCCTTCAAGAGAAATATTTCAATTGCAGGGTGAGAAAGAACCTGTATCAGAATCACAATGAGAATTGAGCAAATTTAAGATGTTAAAGCTGAGTAGTGAAATCCCAAAAGAGCAAGAAAATGTATGACTCCCATTTTTGATTTAAAAATATGCATAGGTCCCCCAATATGAAATCCATCTACAGCCCCCCTTTCACCCTGTTAAAGTAATGAAGCCTCAGGGCAAGTCTGGTGTCAGTGAGCAACCTGTGTGCATCTGTGCAGTATGTATTGCAGAATTTGACAATCATATCTGTGTTGCTGAGCCTCCTATGCCAGATCACTTGTCTGGGACTGCTGCAGTTATTGAGCATCTCACAATAAATGTGTGAGCAACCTTTGTTATCAGTCACACTGAATGATGAGTATAGAAAGATGCAAGATAGGTCCTTTATTCTATTGCCCTATTTTGCTCTATATTCCCAGAGTAGAGTTTTGGTGGCCTTGGAGACAGCATGAAAAACACACACAACATCCAAGACATGGCCTCTTGTAAAGGGATGTTCTCTCAGATGGATGTAATTGGTAAGGTGCTGGACATAGGTATATGGTAGAAAACAGCACTGAAGAAGCAGATGCACAGGCCAGAAGTTGTGATGATAAGGCAGGGACAATATGATGCATTCCATATATTATCATACTGTATAGATTAATGTCATTTGAGAAATTGATAACTCTTAAAATGGACCTACATTGCTCTGGACCACATGGTTCTGGTAAGTGCAGCATAGAGGCCAGCTTCCCCAGTGCCAGGCTCAGACTTGATCTCATAGAAGATGGAAATCACTTGTTCACCAGTTTTAAGGGTCACAACAGATATGCTATCCCTGGTGACCCTCTTTTTATTTAGTTTGACCTGCAGGAGAATCTGAACACAGAGAAGTGTGATAAGATATTTGAATACCACTTCTTGGTAGAGTTCCTCCCTAGCATAGATAATAGATATACCCTGTATAAATTTCTCTGTGGCAGCAATTCCATTGGGCATAGGAGCCAACACTTAGAGGTCACTGAGTGCATCTATGAGTTGTGCAAAGGCTTTGCTATACAGGCCAGCTGAAGGGCCAGTTATAGGGGTGCACACTGTACCATAACAGTGTTGAAGTGCACATGCTCTCCTCCCAATTAGGATGGAAGTATCCCTTATTGGGATTATACCTACTTCTTATTTCCCTAGTCACTCCTTTACTATCTATGGAGATATGTAGTCACGTCACACCCTCCTTCATGTATATAAGGACTGCTGTTTCGCCCCATAATGACCAGTGTGGTTTTCTCCCACTTCGTAGTACACAGTAGTAGTCATTAGCACAACTGGTGAGCCTGCTATGCGCACATCGTGCTGCTGACAGGTTATGGGCCCTGGTAGCCTCTCACCCTCTTGCTGCGCTGAAAGGCTGTGCTTGAGTGGTGTTGTTTTCCCTAGAGGAATGCCCCCGAGTGGGGATTGCCTAAAAGACCTATAGGTCGCTAGAAATAGTGACCATAAGGCATGGGAAAATGTTTTGATGCGTCTTATTGCTCAGAACAGGCTTCTACCAGTTGTGGCACTCTCTTATCTCCCAGAAAATATAATGGGAATAACAGAGATGCCACCCCATAGTTCTGGAAGCATTATTCCTCTTCTGGATTCACTCAGCATTTCATCATGCTGACTTAAGGTTCTGTTATCCAGAACACTTCCATTTACAACTATGACCCAACAAAGCCAACCGCAAATTGCCATCCTTGATGGAGACAACAATGGTGATTGGGCTCCAAAGATGAAGGCCTTGTTCAGGTCCCTGGACCTGTGGCTCATCGTCTCTGGGACCTTCACCAGGCCAGGTTTTGCTGACCCTGCTGCTCCCACTGCTTTGGAGTGTCAGGAACAGGCAAAATGGGACACTGCTGATCAGCATGCCCTGGGGAAAATCCAGCTCTGGGTGATGGGAGGAATCTGGGAACTCTTCTCCTTAACTGCTGCACAAGCAGAGCGGACTTCCAGTCAAGTCTGGAATGCTTTGGAAGCAGAGTTTGGTGCCTTATCAGTGCCAAAAATCTTTGATTGTTGGAAGAAGGTCCAGAACTTCCATATCACACCCAGAGCGCCCCCAACTCCGCAGCTACAGAAGCTTGACAGCTTCTATCAGAAATTGTCTGATAATGGGGTTGTTGTTGCCAACTTTCTGAAGGCAATGATGCTCCTAACCTGTTTGCCCAAGCCTCACACTTCATTTATCATCCCACAGGTGTTTAATGTTGCCCTGGTCACGAACATCACGTATGATGCGGCCAAATTGCACATTAAATGCTTCTGGAATGTCCAATTGGCGAAGCATGCAGGCAAAGTACCTGCCCAGATTGCCTCATCTTCCCAGGTAAACAAAATTAGTAATGTAAAGAGAGCTCCTAACCGGTCCCAGTCCTTTCATTCCCAGGGACAGTCCTTTCATCCCCAGGGACAGCCTCATCAGCAGGGAGTGCCCCAAAAGGGCAGCACCCAGCGCCGGAATAAGAAAAAGAACTTCTGAGGAGGCTGAGGTAAAGGAAAGGGTAAGAAGAAGCATGATACTGTCCACTTCATCAGTACCGCCTCTCACGAGGCACCAACAGTCCACACCATCGTGACCATCTCCCTATTGGGCCTCTCACAGAGACTTGCAGTTGAGGAACCACCAGTCCCTCCCATTTGCTCAGAGGGACCATATGATTCGCTCAACAGTGCATACAGTCTACTTGAGTGCCTTAATGCCCTACCAACAACCAGGATGCTCCAGAGGGTAGAAGGCCAGTTTATGACTGGAATACCTTCGATGATCCCTGAGGCAGAGATGGATTCGGACAATTATGGGTCTGATACCTCATTAGGTACAGACATGGACTTTGAGATGTGCGAAGAACTGCAAGCGGCAGCAGACAAATGCTTCAAATGGGCACCACCCAAGACCCCCCTTTCCTATGCCTCTCCTGTGCCTGACACTCCTAGGGTCGCCTCACCAGCACCCAGGAAGGCTGTGAAGAAGGTCTGGAGACGCCAGGATTACCCTGAGCTCTCCAATGATGAGTGGTTAGGCATAACCGGTACGATTAGCGCTACTACTAGCAGCAAATCACTTCGCGGTTGGAGTGCACCTCCCACTAACAATGCTGCCGCTCCAATTCTCATTACAGATGAGGAAGATGATGCGAGCCTCCCTGAAGGCTCTGGCCTCCCTGACACTGCTGTCAGAGGAGCATCATGCATTGAAGAGCTCATTGATTGGGGCTCTGATGATGCCATGGGACCGTATGTCCATAATAACCCTTTAAAATGCGCCACTAACTTGCCACTGCCTTTAGTTCTGGCATGTGAACGCTTGAGTATAACAGACAAGGAAATCCTTTCCAAATATGTCTATACTTGTCCTACGGCTGCATGTAATTATTGTAGGGGCGTTGCATTGAGCCCTAATTGGTTACTGGACTCGGGGGCTTTGGCCCATTTTACTCCCAGACTTTCTGATCTTTTAACTTATGAGCCTCTCCCCTCACCAGGGAAGGTTGGCACAGCAGCACATACCATTGAATTAAAAGGGTATGGCACTGTGCTCATAAAGTTCAAGATCAACCACCAAGGGAATAGTTTAACTAAGATCCTCAGGATTGAAGTTCACTATGTGCCACGCCTTACAACAAGGATATTATCCCTTGGTGCTTTCTTAAAAGAAGGCATGCGCGTTTATGGGGATGCTGCAATATTGAACCTTCTATTACCTGGGATTAAAACCCCAGTTCTCCAGTGTCTACCACGATTTCCTGGTGACAACATGTACTGGCTTAAGACGGAGCAGGTGTTGGCACACACCATTCACACTATCTACAAAGAAGACTATGACCTGATGCACAGACATCTTGGACACCCCTCTAAAGAGGTACTCCAACATGCTCAGGATCACACCACTGGATTCCCATCCATTGTCTTCCCTGAGAGATCCCCCCTTTGTTCAGGATGTGCAAAGGGAAAGATGACTCAAAAATCCTTCCCTCCATCCACTTCGCGTGCATCCCAACCCCTACAGAAGATCCATTCTGATATTAAGTCCTTCCCAATAGTGTCATACCACCACTACAAGTATTTCATAAGCTTTGTGGATGACCACTCGTCATTTGCCTGGGTGACCTTTCTGTGCAAAAAATCATCTTCAATTGCAGCACTTCATCACTTCCTAGCAATGATAGAGAACCAATATGGGAAGACCATAAAAGAATGGATGTCTGATGCAGGTGGCGAGTACAAAAGCAATGCATTTCTTGCTGTACTCAAAGACAAAGGGATAAAGATCTTTCAGAGCACGCCTCATACACCACAACAGAATGGGCGTGCAGAGCGATTTAATCGCACAATAATGGATAAGGGGGAAGCCATGCGGCATGATGCATGCCTCCCTGATTCCTGGTGGGAATTCTCTGTGCAGCATGCCGTTTATATCTACAACCTGACTCCCACAGCTCACCTTAAATGGTAGACACCTGGTGAAGTTATGAATGGACAGAAGCCAGACATCTCACATCTGAGAGTCTTTGGCTGTGGTGCATATGTCTTTTTGACACCGTCTCAAAGGAAAGACAAGCTCTCCCCACATTCAGTACTAATGACGTACTTGGGGATTGATGCTGGCATCAAAGGTCACCTCTTTATGAGAGCTGACAATTGCTTAGTCGGTGCGACTACTGCAACCTTTGATGAAGAACTCTTTCCTAAATGTAAGACAGCTAAGAAACGCTCTACCACACATGTTGGGGAGCCAGTCCATGAGCAACCCTCGGCAGATGTGCCGAGTGAATTGCCTGGTCCTCCACCTAACCCTCCAACCTTTCCTTGGGACTTGCAACCTCATCCCTTCCCACCTGCACCTTCACCTCCTCAACTGCCTGGACCATCTACTCCTAGACCTCCTAAAAAACCTCACCGGCAACAAGGATTGCCGACACCTCCTAGGAGTAAGATGCAGCCTGGACGACCATTGGGTGAACCTCCCAGTCCACTGCTGTTTGTCCCACCACTTCCTGGCCCAAGTAGCCAGCCCCAAGCGTCGCAATGAAGAGGACCTCCTCTTCCTATGCACTCTCCTGAGTGACCACCTCCTAGGAGATTACCCTCTCCCGATCCTCCTCCTAGGAGGTCTGCATGCTTGAGAAGACCCCCTCTACAACCTGGGAATGTGTATGGGGAACAAAGGCACCCCACAGACATTTTGAGGGACACTAGTCGTCAGAGGTGGGGGGAACAGTCGATCTCGAGGCACTCTACTCCGGAACCAGAGGCCAGAGTTCCAGGAGGCTTGGAATTTGATGAACCAGCCTCCCCCCTGCCTGCTACACCAGAAGATCTAAGTGAACTAGAATATGCAGATAACCCTGCAGCTAGTTCCTCTGGTAGTGGTACTACAACTGACGATGATTCCCAGGATGAAGTAGAAGGAGCTCTACCTACCATGGCGGAGGAAGGGGGAGCAAGGTTTCTGAATCATCTGCTCACCAAAGCAGTAACCACAGATTCAGAAGTCTCAAATCTCTCATCCATAAGAGAGTGGTCCTTTAAGGACATAATGCGCATGCCTAGTGCACAACAAAAGGATTGGATAGATGCTTGTAAGCAGGAGCTTGACTCACTCCATGCACGAGACATCTATGACCTGGTGGATCCTCCACATGGTTGGAGAATCATAAAAAACAGATGGGTCTTCAATCAGAAGACTGATGGTCACAAAAGAGCCCGCCTTGTTGCCAAAGGCTTCTCTCAGGTTGAAGGAGTGGATTACAGTGACATCTTCTTGCCAGTAGTGAGGTATGAATCGGCATGCCTCATGTTTGCACTAGGAGCAGTGCAAAAATGGCACATGAGGAGCATAGATGTTCGCACTGCATTCCTCTATGGGGAGCTAGATGAGGAGCTCTACATGGAACAACCTGAAGGGTTTAAAAAGAAAGGCCAAGAGCACAAGGTGATACAACTAAAAAAGGCTATCTATGGTCTAAAACAAGCAGCACTCCAGTGGTGGAGAGCACTGGATAGATCCATGGCAAAGCTAGGCTTCAGACGCTTGAAGTCTGACTCAGGACTCTTTGTAAAGTTTGCTGCAGGTGGCACCAGAATCATTGCCATTGTCTATGTCGATGACATCATATTTCTGGGACCAGATTTGCGCGAAGTGAACATTGCCAAAGACCTCTTTATGAGGGAATGGGAATGTTGAGATATGGGAGAAACAAAGGAGTTCTTACGGATGAAAATCCTTCAGAAAGGACACATTGTGCTCCTACACCAAGAAGAATACCTTAAGAAAGTATTGGAGTGCTTTGGCATGAATAATGCGAAAGCAGCACCAACTCCTCTCCCATCTGGATATGTTCCGACCCCCAATACTGCTCCAGCTAATGACAAGCTGCAAAGCAAGTATCAGCAACTGATTGGTTCCCTCCTATATCTTATGATAGGAACCAGACCAGACATCGCCTTTGCAGTGACAAAAATGTCACAATTTGTGGCCAACCCAACTAAAGAGCACTATGATAAGGCTCTTTATATTTGTCGCTACCTAGTAGGCACTTCAAAATACCAACTAGAGTATGGACAAGCTGCAACTGGCATAGAGGCATTTGCTGATGCTGATTGGGGATCTGAACCTTCCAGTAGGCATTCTACCTCCGGATTTCTAGTAAAATTCAGAGGGGCAGCTGTCTCTTGGAATAGTAGAGCGCAGAAGACAGTTGCACTCTCTTCCACTGAAGCAGAGTATATGTCTATGAGTGACGCTTCTAGACAACTGGTATGGATCAAATCTGTTATGAGAGAAATTGGTTACTCTCTTCAGCCATTACCACTCTGTGGAGATAATCAAGGGGCTATTTTCAATGCCTCTAATCCTGTCCAAGAGAAATGCACAAAGCATATTGACATTCACTTCCACTACATAAAGGATGTAGTGGAGCAGGGGGAGATCGCACTCTTCTATGTGCAATCAGACCAAAACCCTGCTGACATGTTCACGAAAAACCTCATCAGAGATAAATTCCTGAGATGTAGGAGTCATCTTGGACTAACCTTCTGGTAAGACTCCCTTCAATGAAAAAGGAATGTGGAACAGAGACTCCTTCTCTGCTCCCCATTCCTCTTACAAAGAAGGACCTTTTGTGAAAGCAAGAGGCGGGTCTATGAGGATAAGTTGGTTCCTTATTCATCCACCCCTTTATTTCGCTACTATAAGTTTAGCTACAATTTCTTGTATCCTTTGCTGCGCTTTACCCACTCTCTTGCCTACTCAAATCAGATGGGGTGGCATGGCTCTAAAAAATCCATGCCACTGCATCCAATTAGAGTAGATAAGACTTTGGACAAAAAGCCCAGAAAAAGGGATACAAGAAATATAGCCACACAAATTCTCTTCTTGTCCCCCTCTACATCCTGGTTGGAAAACAGGTGCAAACTCTACCATCTGGGGAGTGGAAGTGATGAACTCTCTCCCACTTTCTTGATGATAGAGTATCGCATGTTGTCTTCTAAGAACCAGGGTATAGGGGAGAACAGGAAGAGGACTCTTTCTGTAGAGGGAACGATGCTTCAATCATCTTTCCCTGTACAGAAATAGTGCAGTCATGCAGCACGTTGACTCTCCCATTAAAGGAGCAGATTAGCTTCTTATGGAGCAAGGTTGCGCTGAATTACTTCTGCACTACTTAGCTTCAAAAGAAGCTTCTCTTCCCTTTGGTGGAGGAGATCAAAGAGTTGCGTGACTATACTAACTAGAGGTACTTTTCTACAGTCTCTGCCACCTCCTTCTTATTCCTTGTCCCTGTGCTGCCTCTAAAGGGTGAGAGAGAAAGTGTGGTTGCCCACTTTCTCCCCTGACCTCTAGAGGTGTTCAAGGGATATGGATAAGAAGAAGGTTGTAGTGAGATGCTGTAGAAATAACTCCTTTGGCATTTCCTGCACACTCTCCTTTAGATTGGAGAGTGGCAGACATTTATCCGCCTTTCACTCTTCAGTCTGAAGGGAGGTGATGTAAGAAAAGCCAATGGAAATATGCGCTTCTGCTTGGTTGCTCTTCAGATTTTGAAGTGGATGACCTTGCAGATCCTCCACATCAAAATCTGAAGGAGGACAAAGAAGATGCGCATATCTCTAGGATAAGCTTAACATCTCTTAATAATGCTTCGTGTGATACAAGAGACCACAAGTGATGCGTCATAAGAATGATTTCCTATGAAGCATTGCTTGCTGCCTCATGTATCAGATGGAGTGTTACTAGGACCCTTCTTAATGAAATGGGGAAAAATAGCTCGCTTAACCGTTCTATCCTTCCTTATTTCACTAAGAATGGCATAGCCTATATGCATTCCTCAAGTAGGAATGTTTCAGCAAGATATCTAGCTGTAGCTAAGGAGTACTATCAGAATCTTTCCCATTTCTTCTCCATCTCCAAATAACACAAGTTGGTTGTGGAGAATCTACACCCACCGCCAACTTGTGTCATCTGAGAGCAGTGAGAAGAGACAGGAAAGAAAGTAACCTGCACTCTTTAATCTCTCTGAACTTTTTCCGTGCAGTCCAACAGGGGGAGTATTTGGGATGGGTGAATAGATGATCACTCCTTTTGCCCGTTCCAAATACTCTCCTTAGTAGGATTGTAGTAGAAGTTCAGAAGGGGATAGAGAGCACAAGTACTGTCGGAATGTCGACGGGATTGAACTGTTCTGTGGTGCACCACTCATCAGAAAAATTATGCAACTGGGATAGGTGGAGAGAATCACTCCCTACCTGCCTCAGTCACATTTTCTGGATGGGTATCACAGCATAGACTTGTCTCCCAACCTCTCTCCTAAAGTCAGAGAGATTGAACAGTGCTGAATAGTCTTCTCACAATACTTGAGGAGATACAGCACAATGCGACAAGACAGTACAGCATGAGATACTGCTCAGTTACCTTGTCCAGGATAATATCATGCACAACTTACCTACGTGCACCATAGTACACTAGGTAAGGGGGAGTGTTGAAGCGCACATGCTCTCCTCCCAATTAGGATGGAAGTATCCCTTATTGGGATTATACCTACTTCTTATTTCCCTAGTCACTCCTTTACTATCTACAGAGATATGTAGTCACATCACACCCTCCTTCATGTATATAAGGACTGCTGTTTCACCCCATAATGACCAGTGTGGTTTTCTCCCACTTCATAGTACACAGTAGTAGTCATTAGCACAACTGGTGAGCCTGCTATGCGCACATTGTGCTGCTGACAAACAGCTACAGCCATATATATGTGAGGTGTTTATGGTTATAGGTCATGCCATAGCTGTACCATAAGTAGTTTCTTGAAGTCTCTCACAGTACAGATGGCAGTCATTACAGCAGAAAATGGCTAATATGGCCATACTGTAAGAAAGCCACATATGTTGGTGTAAGGCCCCACATTGGGCAATGTGTGACCTAGTCACTTTTGGACCATGGCTCACATCACCCCAGCACTGCAATGTGAAGCAACAAGATACAAGGCCAATTGCAAGTACTCCTTCCCTCAATGCCCTCATCACCTTTGCATTGGGTGTGACCTCAAGTCCCTGACTCTGCCAGCACTGCCTTGTACTGGCAAATATACCTATCTTCCCCTCCTTGTTCATATTGTTTTCTTACTTTACTGCATAACCATGGGTACTAACCAACCTCTGTATATAATCAGTACCTACAGTAAGGTGGACAATTGATCAACTTTCTGCCCTTTTTCTATGTATCTTTGTTATGCACTGTCACCCTCTCTTCTCCCTTTCTCCTTTCCCTTTCTTTCCTCTTCTTTTATCTTGGGTTCTGACTTCACTTTGTGAACACACTAGTGTTGGGGAAGTTTGGTTTGTGCCTGAAACTGATTTGTAAAATAGTAGTCAAGATCTTATCTGATTGCTTAGAAAATCTAGGGGCACTAACTAGAGATGTAGGAGATAGTGCTCCTAAATTTGCTAAGCAATCAGATAAGATCTTGACCACTATTTTGCAAATCAGTTTCAGGCACAAACCAAACTTCCCCAACACTAGAACACACACATTGCAGCTGCCATACACTGGTCTTGAAATCAGTCTAATTAGCCAATTCCTGTCTGTGCACTTGTGAACCACCACTGCCTATCCTCCTTAACAGTAACATTGCCCCACACAGTTGTATAGCACAAAGGGAAGGGGTCACACAAAAAGAGGGGGAAACATAAGCATTGATTGCTCCTTCACTTGGTGCTGTCCATTGAGTACACAGCTACCTTTTTATTTAGAAGGTCCAGTATATAGATGTAGTACCCAAAAATTTAGTTGCTAGGAGAGTGACATCAAACACAAGCTCAGTAATGAATAAGGATTGACATGGGTGACACCATGGGTTATTTTTGGCCTACTGCACCTGCAACCTGTTGACCTGTACCCATACAGACACCATACCCATGGTTAGTGGGTTTATGCCATAGGTGTATATAGAAAAACACAGTGAAGACACTGTGGTACATTGTATTACAGGTAGATACAATTATGAATACTAGTTATGTTGTATATACATCTGTAGCTACTAATGACCACTATAGAACCTTGTGGATTGTGCCATTGAAAGTGTTGGTCCCCAAGTTGACTCCACTGGGTTCAGGTTCGAATTTGTGTTGGCATTGGGCATTCAGTTTGGTTTTGTTTGTGTTGTGTTGCCTTTGTATTGGCATTGTGTTCATGTTGTAGCATTCATGTTTGGGTTTGTTTGTGTTGCCTTGCATTGCATTTGGGTTGGTGTTGTGTTTGTTTGTGTAGCCTTTATGTTCAATTTCAATTTTGTATGCCTTGTGTAGCATTTGTTGTTGTAGCATTCAGGTTCAGGTTCAGGTTCAGGTTCATTTGCATTGCGTTGCATTCAGGTTGGTGTTGTGTTCATTTGTGTAGCCTTCATGTTTGGTTTCGGTATCATATGCCTTGTGTAGTGTTTCTTGTTGTAGTGCTCGGGTTCAGTTTCATTTGCATTGCATTGCATTTGGTTTTGTGGCATTTGGGTTTGGGTTTGAAATTGTGTTTGCATTTGCATTGCATTTGTGTTTGAAGTTGTGTTGTGTTGTGTTGGTTGTGGTGTAACTGGCATTGGGTTTGCCGTGGTGTTTGGGTTTGCATTTGCAGTGTTCATATTGACATTTGCAGTATTGGCACTCTTGCAATCACCATCAGGGGGTAAGGCCAGTAAAAGGAGAGAATGCTCAATGAAATGTTGATGCATTAACGAGTTTCGATTCGAGCTTGGCTTTGTTTGGCCTCTTTATCCAGAATGAAAAAGCACTTGAACATGTGAGACCGGTATGACATGTTGGTGACACATCTGATGATATGAAGGAAAGATAAATAGATAAATAGCATAAATACAAGTTCTTTAGGCAACACTACACATAGCACAGTGTGCCATGTGAGGTAGCCCGGTCAGGAATAAGAGTCACTGTAGGTTACTTGGCATCACCTGGAACCCACAACCAGAATGGCCCAGTACCTAGTGTTGGGGAAGTTTGGTTTGGTTTGGTTTTGGCCACTTTTGGCCAAACCGGAAACCAAACCGTTTGGTTTCCAGCGAAATTTCTGAAACCGAAACTGAAACCGATACAAACCGTTTATAACAGTTTGGTTTGGTTTAAACTCAGTTTGAGACGGTTTGGACGTCCTATCGGTTTGGTTCAGTTTAAACCGTGTTTGAACCCGGTCTCAGACAGTTTGATCAATCTGAAAACAAATTTATTTTGGAAATGGGAGCGGGTAGTGGGGCAGTGATACAAAAAAACAAACAACTACGATGTACTACATCAACGCGAGCCATCGGCAGGAGGGGGCAATGAGCAGAAATACGAAAAACTAAAAAATTGAGCCTCAACATGCAATGCGAGTTATTTACTGGGTCTCCTCATGTAAAATCTCATCCACCGTACACTCAAGCTCCCTGGCGAGAGCACCAGTCTCAATCTGAGCAGACAAGATGCCACCCTTGTACCCACCCTTGAGTACTTGCATGGCCTTGAACAAGGCTGGTGTGATACGGTTTCGGAAGTCCATGCTGATATGTCATGCGCTGGAGAACTGGTGTTTGGACGCAGTAGAGGAACCAGGGACGGCGAGATAGTCTCGAGCCATCCTCGTGAGCGTAGGGTAGACAACGCTATGGTCCTTCCACCATTTGGTTATCCCAGTTCCAGGAAAGGAGGACCATGGCTCAAGGGGGGAGGTAAGATATGCTTCCAGTTCATGGTACGGGTCAGCGTCTTGAGCCTCCTCAGCGATGCAGCTCGCGACGGCCAACTGCATCCAGGCGGCACCATAGAGCATCTCGCACGGTTCTACGGCCGCCGAAGGGGCAGGAGCTTGGCTGGGGGTCAAGGTAGACCCATCGGGGTGAAAGTATTGACCGAACTCAATGGAATGTTAGTTGGGTAAATCAGCATACAGAGAAACGACTTACTGTCGTTCTGAGACAATCTTTCCCCGCATCGAGGTACATGTCCTCCCAGTGTGTCTCGAAATAGGCCATCTTGATGCAGGGATCCAGGACAAGGCAGATAAAATAGATGCTACTGTCATCGAGACTTCGGTACCATTTGTGAAGGTTCGCGAGGCCGGCCTTGAGCGCGGGGACGATTTGTGCATACTTACGGTCCTTAGCCATGTCTTCCCACCTCTGCTGTAGCTGTTCGATGACGGGGAGCGCACGGTAGACTGTAGGTCAGGTGGAGTGTGAAAAACTTTGACAACATTGGGCTGGCTCCTTGAGACCGTCGCAAATGAGCCTGAGCAAGCTCCATTCGCCCTTGCTAAGCTTGAACATTGCATATGTTTTTGGAGGTTTGAGATTTGGGACCTTGGGGTCGTCATCGGCAAGAAGTGTGAACTTGTTGCAGGCGAGGCGGACGTCAAGCATACGGTTGATGAGGTCGTAGAGTGAAGCCCAGCGCATACGAACCCATTTGAGGAGCTGCAGTGGCTCTAGTTGCTCATCCTTGCAGACCTTCTTGAAAAACATGCGTGCTTGCGGTGAGGAGCGGACTTGGTTGATAAACACCAAGACCTTGCCCAGCAGGTCGGCAGGATCGAAGTTCTCGGCGTCCTTGGCGAACCCGGCGAACCCGGCGTCCTCGGTGTCAACAGCGGCAACATGCTCCTTGAGGGCCAGGAGACCTTCGTCGTCTCCGTCGGCATCGTCGGGAGCCAGCTTCGAGGATAGTGCTGACCTGACAGATGAAATCGACGCCGGTCCTAGTTTGGTGACGAAAGCCCGGGATGCACAGTGAATGGCATGCTCCATGCAGCGTGCACGCCGCTCCTTTGGAGCCCACTTCTCAAGGGTGGGGTTGACCCTCTTGGCCAAGACGGCGATTGCTTTGTTGCACACAGTGGAACCATCAGCGGTACCCCAGCCGAGTCTATCGGCATCGAGCAGTCCATATTCGTTGAGAATGTTGGTGAGGAGCACGCCAGTGTTTGCCCCCAAGTGATCACCGACAATCTCCCGAAACACGAGGACTTGTTCGCATAAGTCCCACTTATCGTCAATCCAATGACACGTCACCATCAAGTACGGGTCCGAGGTGCGGGAGGTGCCTGCGTCGAATGTGAAAGATACCCTGCTATCGAGTAGCTTGAACTTATCGCTAAGCAAGCCCTTGACACAGATAGATTTGCTGAAGATCTCGTCCATGACGGTTGTTCGGCTGGGGAGATCGCGAGGGACCAGGGATGGGCACAGATAAGTGAGGAGGGCCTTGAAGGTATCTTTCTCGACGACGGAGAATGCCTGAAAATTTAAATACAAGTACCTAGGATATGAAAGACAGAGAAGTACGAACCTAATTATCAAGGATGATCCACTCGCAAAGTTTTGAGAGAAGTCCTTCGCATTGAAACGGCGGTGCTGAGGTACTCCAGATGACGAACAAGCTGATATCGCTCTGCATGCTCATAGAATCATTCTCCTTCATATCGGGGCTCTTTGCAACGGTGGGGACATTGTTCTTCTCGCATATCTCACGGTAGAATCTGTAGTGCTCACCACCCTGGCGTGTGAAATGCGCACGGAGAGTCAACGTTGAATTCGTGGACTTGTAGAAGCCTGTGCCATATGATAGGCTAGGGTCCTTCCTGCAAAGCAAGATTAAAATATGCTGGGGAGGAAGGGATGATATGCACTTGCAGAGAATACACCACCACCCTGACTTCTTTTTGCCGTCCTTGTGGCACACCCCTACCTTGTACACGAGGTCGAGATCGGCACGGCACTTGTCCTTGCTACGGACACGGTGGCTACTGGAGCGTTTCTGTGGCAGATGTGTCAGTAGATAGTAGATATGCGAATAATGAGGGAAAAACTTACACAATTATCTTTGATGGACAGATCGTCATTATTGCCAGAGCTCGAGCCCTGGTCATCACTGGCATTATCCATCTCTGACTCCAAATCAACGGAGATCGCAGCTGTTTGTGCCTTCCTCGCCCTCAACTCTCGAGGGGGGGGCATGTCATTGTCCGAGTGGCGCCGTTTCTGGGTGCTCTGGCGTCGGTCCTTGGTGACAACCTTGGTGGGTAGACAGGGTGTGAGAGATGTATTGATCGACACTTTGGGCTGGCCATGTAACTGTCGGACACGATTGGAAGGACCAGCAGAGGAAGCTGGAGTGACGGGTTCGATTGGGGTGGAAGGTGCAGAGGTATCAGGTGAACCTTGGCTAATAGGATACTCGTCGTCAACATCATGGTGCCATACAAAATCATCAGCAGATGCGGCCATGTCGAATGTGCGTGTCCAGGTCAAAGGTTGAAAAAAAAAAAGAGAAATGTGTCAATGTTTAAAAGAAACGTGTTAAGTCCAAAGTCCAAAGTTCAAAGCCAGTGCAAGTGTACAAACCGTTCGAAACTGATGCCAAACTGCTTGGGGGTGATGAGTAAGTGCCCAAACCAGAGATCAAACTGTTTGGTCTCCAATAGAAATCTCCAAACCGAAACCGAAACTTGCAGTTTCGGTTCGGTTTAAACCGGGTTTGAGGAAGTTTGAAACCAAACTTCCCCAACACTACCAGTACCTGCAACTATGGCTCACAGGTATGGTATTACACAGTATCAGATTTGCTAATACCATACCTGTATCTGCACAACCTGTGATCAAAATACCACAGGTTAACCCTTACCTATGGCAATCCTTAGTAATGAATGGGGGAGAGGGTCCAATAGGAAGGTAAGGCCAAGATTAAAGCTAAAAGAGAAAAATGAACAACTAAAATTAGGGAATATTGAGGGGGTGCATGCATAAGGCACTTGTGATGCTGATTTTCTGGGAGGGGTGGTGTTATAAATGCCCAACTTTTTTCTTTTCTCCTTTACCTTATCCTGCTTACCCTTGTCTTCCTCTGCTTATTGCATCTGCCTGAGTTGGCTATTATGTACTACCCTTCCATTCCACTGTGTGACTCATGATAACAGCCTTGCTCCTGATGACTCATTCCCTGACTCACCATGTGTACATGCAGCCTCTGTGATTCCATCTTGTTCTCTGTGATTCCATCTTTGATTGATGCGGCTGTTGTATGTACTATTATTAGGATATGACTCCTTTGTACAGCCTCATCTAGTTAGGTATATAAGTAGCACCTCTAGATAGCTTGTAACCCTAGACCTGTCTTAGTTACCTTCCTGCAACTCAGTTGTCATATCCTCTCCTCTCTTCCAGTTCTAAGACTTAGAGGCACCCTTCTTTGAAGGCCCCTCTTCCACTATACTAGTGCACTCATTATTGCACTAAGTGAGTTGCCCTTGTGGTGATAGACTTCAGTCTACAACTTGTCTACTTGCACCAACCAGAACAGGGATTGGTAGCTTGCTGTCAGCATGGGCCAGTTCCTTTAGTAATCAAGGCAATGCCATTAGGCTCACCTGTGTGACATACCTTTTGAGGTAGTACCAGGGACATCTAGGATCATCATCACAGTTGTCACCATCTGCCTCCATTATATGTCTAGAACCTCCCCTCTTTCAGAATGTTACCACTGACAAGAAGTCCTCTTGTTGGGTGTCATCATCATGCAAGAGTACTTCTTGCCCCAGTTATCATCTCCATTGATTGCTAATCATGCCCACATATGCAACACAGGCTCAGGTTGAGCACAGAAGTCCACAGGAGCTTTACAGGTGGTGTGTTAGCCTTGCACTTTTTGGGCCAGTGCCAGTTGTCAGGCTCCTTAGACAGTGGATCTGTGGTGCATGTGCTCATTTCTGAGGCTAGCCATCCATTTTTAGATGATATGGATTGTTAGGGCAAGGATGCACCAGTCATAATAGATCAGAATGGAGATGATTGATGAAAATGAAGATTTATTTTTATAATGAAAAAGTACAGCCATACATAGCTGTTTATTGCTGTAGTCTCCCAACTGATATGGCACAAACCTATACTGTTGCCATACCATAAAGTATCCAGCAAGAGGGCCTATGGTATGGTACCTGTACTGTGATATGGCCATACTATAACTGTATGTACAGCTACAGTGCACAGCCCTAGCCAGTTAGGTAATCATGCCATATATGATGAATCTGTTGTGTTCTCTGTTCCTGTTTGCAACACTCACAAGAGTGTGAAGGGCCAGACCTTGGTGATAGAATCAGTTCTGAGGTGGAGAGATCTGAGTTCAAGTTTGTTGTGATCAATCATCACTTCCTAGTTGATGTCAATATTGACTGGTTCAGGTTCTATCTTTGTCTGAAGATCTGATCTCTCACAAGTATGGGCAAGGCTGCCTTGATTCCTCTAGCTCTGTAACCATCCTTCTGGGGCTCTAAGTCTCTCTTAAGGAAATAGGTGGTCAATGAAGAGTTGTTCCTGTGCCCGCAGCACTAATAGTAAGACTATCTGGTATAGTCTTACTATGATGAGTTCAAGAGTACTTAATAGTAGTTGTACTACTATTAGGCTTAGTACACAGTCCAGAGTAGCCCTAGAGATATGGGTCACCAAATCTCAGAGGCTGTGAAAAGAAAGAGTAGATTGGTTGCGATAAGAGCCAAGTTAGGCTTGGAGTATATGAGGCTACAAACCAGTGCTACTTATACTACTTCCAAGCCACCAAGTATTGGGATCCTAGGGTAGAGTCACTACCCTACTACAGACTACAGTGAGTCAGAACCAATGAGTCATATAGTACTGAGTCATAGGTGAGTTAACAGCTGCTACTAGTAGGGTGTAGCACAGGTAAGGGTCAACCTGTGGTAAATGGCCCACAGGTTTGACAGGTACAGGTACGGTGTCGGAAATGTCCTACCTGTGGCACACTGTACCCATTTTGGCAGTGTCACGGGTTTTGACAGTGTCAGATACAAACTTTTGGGCCTCATAATCAAAAGCTTCAACAAGTCAAAAACTCATTGAATGTCATTTTCATTGTAGTAATTACAGTACAGCTAAATACATTTAAATGTCATGCCCCACTGTTGCACCCATTCATTGCACCTCATCTCTGCGCCATGAGTTGCATGCTTTTGCGGCGTTTGTTGTGTCGAGGCGCGCCATTCGTGAATTGGACCGAGTTGGACTGTTTGTGAGTTGCGTGCACCATTTGTCTTGTTGCGTGTGCTGTTCATCTTGTTGCGTGTGCCGTTTGTCTCATCGTGTGTGCTGTTTGTCTCGTTGTGTGTGCCATTTGTCTTGTTGCATGCGCTGTTTGTCTTGTTGCATGTGCCGTTTGTCTCGTCGCATGTGCCGTTCATCTTGTTGTGTGTGCCATTTGTCTCGTTGTGTGTGCCCTTCGTTTGTTGCGCTGAGTTGTGCAGTTTGTTGCCACGTTTGTTGCATGTTGTCGCCACATTTGTTACAGCTCGTTGCAGCTTGTCTTCACGGCGTTTGTTGTGTGTCGTCGCGGCATTTGTTGCAGCTCATTACACCATTTACTGTGTGTCGTCATGCCATGTTCGTTGGGCCTCATTTTTGCACCATTCGTTGGGCCTCGTTGTAACCGTTCATTGTGTGCTGTCATCGTGCCTTCAATGTGTTCTGTTGTCACACGTGTCACACTAGATGAGAGATGAATGCAAGCACAAACATAGGTAAATAGCACGTCATGAGACACGGCGCGGCTGCACACAAGGCCAAATGGTCCATGCACATGCCTGGGGGTATATAAACCCCCCTGTCTGTGTCCCATTTGTCCTTTGAGCTGGGCCTGCCCAGTTCTGCTTTTGTTATAGTATTAAATAGTTTGTAATAACTAATATAATGTGATCATTTGTTTCTTTTAACAGTTATATGTGTGACAGTATACCATGGTGTCTTGTAGGGATCTGCAGGGGTATACCCTTGAAAGTACCCCTGGGCCAAATTTGGCCCAGGGGTACTTTCAAGGGTATACCCCTGCAGATCCCTGGTGTCTTAACACCGCAGTTATAATGCATCACCTGTGGGTTTGACCTGTCATTACAGGTACAGTGTGAGTATGGGTATGGTGTCACAGGTTGCAGGTGCGGTGTCGGTAAAGTGACCCACAGTGTGACCTGTGCTACACCCTAGCTATTAGTAGTAGGTGTACTAGTAAGTGAGTCACATGGGGTTAGGAGATAGGGAATAGGTCATAGGTAGTAAGCTGAGTCAGGCAGTCTATAAGGAGATGAGAGATAACTGAGATGAGCTGAAAAAAGAATTACTGGTGGGAATGGGTCATAACACTGTTTCTAACTGGGCCTAACCACTGGATAACTTCAAAGGGGCAAAAGCTCTATGTCTATTGCTAACAGCAGCAAGATAACCTAAGATAGATAGGAGGTAGGGCACTTTAAAGAAGTGATAAGGCCTACCCTGATAGCCAGTAACCATGGAACTTTCCTAGACAGCATCCCCTCCACTTATGAATTGCAGTGGCTGGTTGAAGACACAAATGCACCCACCACAGGTGCATCATAACTGCAGGGTAACAGAGCAGTAAAATGACCCTCAAGGGTGGAACTTGGAAGCAGCCAGATGGCACACTCACTTTTGCTCTCAGGATCCAGATAAAGACCTTCAATAAAGCAGAACAAGTGATCAGGCATATCCTTGACTTGGGTTTTCATATGTACAAGTGACACACTGGTGACCTACATGAAGCTTGGATAGCTTGCATCAGATTGAAAATGCTGGCCATTTGAGCAATTGTAACTTGAAACAGGGGAAGGTTATGGAGAAGTGTGTACAACCTATCAATATGTCAACAACAAAGCATGTGAGCTTAAGAGTAGCCATAGACTCAGAGTTGCAAGTGCACATCAGAGGCCAATGGGTGATGGTTACATAACCTAGCCTCTAGCCCCTATCCAGAAATATATGCTGATGCTGATTGTTTGTTATAAAAATTTATAGTTTAGAAACTAGCAAATTTGTCTCAAGTTCAGCTGCCTGGCACTGCATATTATGTTAAAACACCTACAGGTATTTTTGGGTGTCCAGATTAATAAACTTATTAATCTAAATATCTAAGATCACTGATAGATATTTTAACATAATATCTTGATATTACTTCTCTATTAAAGAGACAAATACAGCATTCTACATAAATTTCAATAGAAGTTGGAACAACTGGTAATATATGTGGGTTATAAAATCACACTATATTATAGGTGATAGAAATGAGTTGTAACGCTCCTGTGGGTGTTAAGGGTCGACTTGACCTAAAGATGTTTTGTATAGGTGGAGATCCTGCTAGCGTGAGAGAGCGTTCTGTCCGATGACAATGATACGCTCCCAAGGTCCGGTCTAACCCTTGGTACCTAGGCTTAGCACAGTTGACTTAATAGTAACCTAGGGAGGTTACTATGAGTCTGTTTTGGTTTACTGCTCCAAAGTGCAGTAAAGACTTATAGAGTTGAATAGGCCATTCAACAGTTGCCTAAGACTGATAGAGAGGAAGCGTCGCACTAAGTTTTAAGGGTACTTCCAAAGGAAGGGCCTTAATACTTCTGTGTCGTAGTGGTGAGGGTAGAGGAGTTCTTCTACACTCAACACTATGAATTGGATCAAGTAGATTCTCAGGAAAGTAACCAAGTCGAGCTTGGGGTACAAGGTACTCTAAGGCGCAACTTATATACTACAGGGATGCCCCTAATTGGGCGGTCCAAATATGGTACAAGTACAAGTCTGAACGAAAGGAACATGAGTCAGACTCATTACGACTCCTTCAGAGTCTGAGTCACGAGGCATAGCCTCAAGGCACGTGTTGAGTCACAGCCTTATCTATGAGTCACATGGGATATATTTGTAAGTAGATCCATAAGCAGTCCAGATTAGGTAAACAAGATGAAAAAGGGAGATGGAGAGAAAAAAGGTTTACATAGGCCAAGATCGTAACATGAGTCAGGAAGTAGCCACTTAACTAAGCATAGGCAAATAGGCAATGATAAGGGACTAAAAGAGAAGAAAAGAAAAAATTATAATAGCATTTACTGCAGATGATTCTTAAGAATGAATTCTGTACACTGAGTAAAAGAATAATGTTGAGAAGGTGCAGAAAACTGAGTTATCATAGTATTATGAGTATTAGAGGCCATATATTGAGAATATGCCTTATCTAAAGCCTCTGAAAGAGATGATCTAGATAATAAGATATCATTAAGGCAAACATTCTCCAGAATAAGAATTGACACTGTTTTTAATGTAAGATTTTACAAAAGTAAACAATAGAAATATACCAATTAGTGTATGATGTGTATTCTCCTTGGATATAGAGAGAGGTGGCTAAAAGTATATTAATAAATATAGTGATAAAATGTAAAATAATAACAGTACAGTATTTATAAATGATATTAGTTTAGAGTATAATATCTAAAAAAAATAAGATAAGAATATAGAATAAGCAAACAAATAAATAAAAACTTACACTCTAATAATAAAAGAAAAAAGAGAAGTTAAACATTAAAAGAAACTAGGCAAATAAAGGGCACCTACAATCTGTTAAACAAAATGAAAGAAATAAACAACTTAAAATACTGGATGAAAATATATAGATAAGAGATAATTACTCTCTGAAAATAGAAAATAGTAAGTTGAAAGACTAAAAGAAACCAGTAGCATAGACTCACAAACTAAAGGGCAAAGAGAGACTAGTTGAAACACTAAAAGAATTAACTGAAAAGAAGGCACTCACAAGCTAAAGAATATAATTAAGGTATTAAAAGAAATAAACCAAGTAAAAGACACTCACAAACTGAAAAGCATAAAGAAAGAAACAAGTTATTAAAAGAAATTAACTAAAAAAGAAACACTTACTTCCTAAAGATAAGATAGAGAAATTAAAACACTGAAAGAAATCCACTGAGTAATAGGCACTTACTTTCTAAAAAGCACAAAGAGAAAGATAAGCTACAGAACTAAAAGAAATCAACTGGGCAAGAGGCACTCACTTCCTAGTGAGTATAAGAAGAAAGATATATTAAAACAGTAAATGAAGGTAGCTAAAAAGACACTCACTTCCTAAAAAGCACAAAGGTATAGATAAACTAAGAGACTAAAAAACCAACTGGGCAAAGTGTACTTACTTCCTAAAAAGCATAAAAAGAGAGCCAAGTTAAGATATAAAAGGAAATTAAATAGGCAAAGTGAACTTGCTTTCTGAAAAACATAGAGGAATGTAAGTAAAAACACTAAAAAAAACTAACTGAGCAAAGAACATTTACTTTCTAAGAGTATAACAAGACAGAAAAGTCAAGAGACTAAAAGAAATAAAGTGGGCAGAAGACACTTACAAACTAAAGGGTAAAGAGAGTAGAGAGAGAAATTAAAGACTATAAGAAATTAAAATAGGTGAGAGACACTCACTCTCTGAAGAGCATAGAGGGAAATAAGTTAAGATACTAAAAGAATTTAACTATGCAAGAAGCACTCACTTCCTAAAGAACACAGAAGGAAATAAGTTAAGATACTAAAAGAATTTAACTATGCAAGAAGCACTCACTTCCTAAAGAACACAGAAGGAAATAAGTTAAGACACAAAGGAAAACCAACTAAGTAAAGGGTACAAACAGCCTGAAGAGAGAAATAAGTTAAGATACTGAAAGAAACTATCTAAATAAGATGCACTTACAGCCTAAAGAGCATAAAGAAAGAGATAAGTTAAGATATTAAAGAAACTAACTATATAAAGGGTACTTGCTCTCTAAAGAGAAACAAAGAAAGTTAAGTTAAAACATTAGAAGAAATTAACTAAATAGAAAGCACTCACTGTCTAAAAAGCATAGAGAGAGATAAATTAATATATTACTGTAAAAGAAACTAACTAGGCAAGTTGCACTTACATCCTAAAGAGTATATATGAAAAGAGCAATATTTTAAGATACTAAAAGAAACCAACAGAACAAGAGGCACTTACAAACTGAAGAGCACAGAGAGAAAGACAAAGTTAAAATATTCAAAAAAATTAACCAAGTAAGAGACACTCACTCTCTGAAGAGCATAGAGATAGAAACAAGTTAGAATACTAAAAGGAATCAACTAAACAAGGGCATCACTCCCTGATAAGTACAGAGAGAAGAATAAGTTAAGATATAAAAAGAAATTAACTAGGCAAGAGGCACTTACAGCCTAAAGAGCACAGAAAGAGAAATAAGTTAATATTACTAAAAAAAATCAACTGAGCAAGAGGCACTTACAAACTGAAGAGCAGAGGGTGAGATAAGTTAAAACACTAAAGAAATAAACTGAGCAAGAGATCTCACTCTCTAGAAAGCAGAGAGAGAGAGATAACTTAAGATAATAATAAGAACCAACTAAACAAAAGATACTTACTTCCTGAAGTGTATAAAGGGATAAATAAGTCAAAACACTAAAAGAAACCAACTAGATAAAGGGCACTCACAAACTTAAGAGAACAAAAAAAAAGACAAGTTAAGGTACTAAAAAAACCAACAGGGTAATAGGCACTCACTTTCTGGAGAGCACAGGGAAGAAATAAGTTAAGACACTAAAAAACCAACTAAGCAAAGACACTCACCCACTTAAGAGCATAGAAAGAGAGACAAATTAAGATATTAAAAAAAAGCTAGCAAAGCAAGAGGCACTTACAAACTAGAATGTATAAAGAGAGAAATAAGTTAAAAAATGAAACCAACTAAGCAGAAGACATTTACAAACTGAAAAATATAAAAGATATAAGTTAAAACACTATAAAAAATCAACTAGGCAAGAGGCTCTCACTCTCTAAAGGGCACAGAGAGAGAGACAATTTAAGATATTAAAAAGAACCAACTGGGCAAGAGGCACTGACAATCTAAAGAGAATAAAGTAAGAATTAAGTTAAGATACTAAATGAGCAACAGGCACTCACAATCTAAAAAGCATAAAAGAAGAGACAAGTTAAGACACTAAAAAAGCCTAACTAGGCAAAAGACACTCACATCCTAAAGAACACACAGAGAGAAACAAGTTAAGACATTAAAAGAAACCAAGTAAGCAAAAGGCACTCACATCCTGAAGAGCATAGAAAGAGATAAGTTAAAACATTAAAAGAAATTGACTGGGCAAAAGGTACTCACATTCTAAAGATGTAACGCTCCCGAGGGCGTTAAGGGTCGACTTGACCTAAGGGGTGCGTGGAGATCCTGCTAGCGCGAGGGACGTTCTACCTGAGGTATTGATACGTCTCTAAGGTCCGGGCTTAACCCTTGGTACCTAGGCTCAGCACGTGTGACTTGTGAGTTGATACGAACAAGTCCGTTCAGTAGTAGCTCGCAAGTGCTACTAAGACTTTTATAGAATTGAGTAGGCCTTCGACAGTTGCCTAAGACTGATAGAGTGGAAGCAAGACTAGTATTAAAGGGTGCTCCGCAAGGAAGGGCCTTTAATACTCTGAGTCGTAGTGGTGAGGGTAGATGAGGCAATCCTTCTACACTCAACACTATGAAGAGGATCAGATAGATTCGGGAAGTAACCAAGTCGAGCTTGGGGTACAAGGTACTCTACAGCGTGACTTATATAGTACAGAGGCTCCCCTTTTGGGATAACCCGTTATGGTACATATGATACTGAGATGAGTCAGGTCAGAAGTGAAACGTAGGTGAAACGCATGAGTCTGACTCATTAGACTCCGTCAGAGTCTGAGTCACGGGGCATAGCCCCAAGGCACGTGAAGAGTCACTGCCTTCTGAGTCACGTGGGACTCCAATTAGTAATCGTATCGGTAAGCGTATCAGGTAAGCGTAAGAAAAGGAAAAAAGGTTTTCATAGGCCAAATACCGTATCAAGTCGTAACAACACGCCCTCCCAGAGTCCAGCTTGCCACAGCGGACTTAGTCGAAGGTGTCGTCCATCTGCTCTTCGTCTATCCCATCTAAGTCAGTGCGGCATACCGCAAGGTCGGAGAAGCTACCAGCCGTCTCTTCTTGGCCAGTGGCGGCACAGCTATATCCGTAATTGGTGTGTGAAAAAGGCACAACACACCCGTATTTGCCACCGCATGCCGCGTGGGGATTCGGACACTCGTCTTCGGTACACTCTTCGTCCCCACACCAGAGACACGGCATTCGAGCGGTGGGGCATCCGTAACGGTGGTCCTCAGGCTTGCTGCATTTAATACAGCAAATAATTCGGTCTCGGGTGCCGTCGGGTTTCTTTTCGCCAAAGGCGATGCTGAACTGTCCGTCGGGCTCGTCGTCGGAGTCGTCGGCTGGGCCCTGGGCGGCATGGATAGGAGGAATTCCTCCTGGAGGCGGAATCGGTATGGGTTCCGGGGACGGGGACCTGCTGGGGTGTACCCGAGGCGGTCCAAGGTCGAATCGTACGGGTTCTGGGAATCGGGGTTCGGCGAATTGTTGGTACGTTTGTTGGAATGTGAGGATGTGGTTGCCGAGACGGGTAGGGGCGCAGGCATTGACGAGATGCTGGGCGGATTCGATCTGTTTGTCGGCCCAGTACCGTTCTTGGAACGAGGCCTCAGCTCGTCGCTGTTGCCAGGCGTCGACCTCGTTGGTGGTGTGGCGGTACCATGCGACCTCGGAGATGAGTCCGGGATCGCCGATCTCGGCCGCTGCTCGGTCCACCATGGGGGCGTATCTGGCCTTGGGGTGGACGACCTGGATGACGTCATCTCTAAATCCCCTACCTTCCACGAAGTTGGGGATGCGGTATGGGGCGGCTCGCAGCTGTCGCCGATAGATCTTCCCCTTGGTTCGGTTGCAACCTTCAATATGCCATCGATCCATTCCAGGAACCATGCGAAAGTACTTGCAGGGTGCGTGAGTGTTAGGGCCAGTCGGGTACTCAACTGCATAAGCGTGGGGGTCGAGGGCGTCGTACTCGTGCCACATCTGGTCCCTTAGTTCTTTTGGGATGTCGGACCGGGAGTCGGTTCCCGAGTCGGAGTCGGAGTGGTCGGTGCACTGGTCCATGTCGGCTGTAATTCTGTCCACCCTTGTAATTGCAGCCATTCGTCGTAGTTCCCTTGGTCGTCGACCCAAGGACTCGGCCCGAGCCTTGCCCTTTCCGCTAGGTCGGCCGCGCGTTCGGCCTCCCACTGGGCCCGGCGCTGGTCGTATGAGAGACGCGGGGGCCTTGGTCGGTATGAGCGGCCTGAGCGGCCGCGTCCCCTCGAGTTCGCCGAGGACCGTGAAGGTACTGCTGGTGTGGTCGAGGTCGGGGTGGAAGTACTGGCGGATGGCGTCGTCGTCGAGGTATTTGTCCAGTTCCTCTCTCCCCTGGTTGAGTGCCTCGTAGATTGCGAGGTATTTGTCCCCTGGCCAGAGGTCGCCAATGTTGATTGGGGGCGTCGGCCTTGCTGCCATGAGGAGGATCTTGAGTTGGAGATCCTTGAGCCCCTCGGGCCACTCACCATTGCGTCGGAAAACGATTGTTGCTGCGTTGGCAAGGGCCCAGGTCTTGTCGAGGGCGTCGGCGCAGTAGGGGTCCTCCTTGATGTCGATGGGGGGCGCATTCTCCTTATCACTGTCTCCAAGAGCTCCCTCCTCGTCGACAACCTCGGGGCCTGTGCTGTCGCCGCTGCTGCTGCTGGTGTCGGGAACGTTTCCTCCCTCATCAACTGCATTACTGACAGCAATACTGCTGCCAGGACCGCAGTCCCTACCTCCTCCCTGTCGCTCTCTTCGTTCGTCGTCGAGGACCTGTGCGATGACGAGGACGGTGGGTTGTCCTCCGCAGTAGGTATCGTCCACCCCGTCGAGCTCCTGTTGTTCGCAGGGGGTGAGTCCTGGTATGGAGGAGGGCGACCCGCATCGACTAGGGTTGATGTCGTCGATGTCGATGACTGTCGGTGGGTGGTACGAGCTTGCCGGCGACGGGCATTGCGACTGTTGTTGTTCGGCATTGGACATGGAAGATGAGTGTGAGGAGTCTGAGTGTAGTGGGTGATTGGGGTGGAAGGTGATGCTGTCTTCTAACCGAAGTCGGAGGGTTCTTATACTCATTTCTGCTTCGTTTGGATCTCCGCTTGAATCTATTGTTAGTTCTGTGGTTTCTTCGCTATTGGTTCGGTGTTTCTTGGTCCCGGTGCTGCGCTTTGATGGTGGCGTTAGCTGCGCATTCAGGTACTGTTTTACTAATTCAGGGGCATGCACGTCTGACTCGTATTCCCATGAGTCATGTGCTGGGGAGTAGCCCTTCCATCGGATTAGGTATTGTTTTTGTTTCCGATAAGTTCGGTGCTTGATAATTTGTTCTACTTCCCATTCGGGTTCGCCGTCTAGGATATCCGGGGGTGGCTCTAGGAAATTCTGTCCGTGTTGTTCCGTTTCTTTGTATGGAGTTAGCAGGGATGCGTGGAACACCGGGTGGACTTTCCATCGCATGGGGATTTCTAATTTGTAGGAGGTGGTCCCGATTTGTTCTAGTATTTTGAAGGGGCCGTATCGCTTTGGCGCCAGTTTCTTTGTTCCGTATGGGAGGTTCAGATTTGTTCCTTCTAGCCAAACTCGGTCGTCCACCTTATAAGGTGAATATCCCTTTTTGGTTTTCATGACTAGTTTATCTTGGGCGTCTTTCATTGCTTTTTCGGCTTCTTTTCTTGCCGACTGTAGCTTTGTCATTCTTTCGGCTATTTCGGGTATCTTTGGTAGCCTATCGGGTTGGTGTGCTCGTGGGATGAATCCGACTAGTAAGTCGTAGGGGGCTAGTTTGGTTGTTGTGTTTGGCCATGAATTTCTGGTGTATTGGGCCATTGGTAACCACGTGGCCCAGTCGTCCTGTCTATTGCTGCAATACATCCGTAGGTATTGTTCAAGTGATTGGTTTGTTCTTTCGCTTTGTCCGTCGGTTTGCGGATGGTAAGCGGTCGAGATGTTCTGTTTGATCTTCAACAGGGAACATAGTTCTTTGGCGAATTGTGAGGTGAATCGGGGATCTCGGTCCGAGATGATTTTCTTGGGTATTCCATAGTGTGGAAATACATGTACCGCGTAGAGTCTTGCCACTTCGACTGTGTCCACCGTTTCGTTGCAAGGTATGAAGATTGCTGCTTTGGTGCAGTCGTGGTCTGTTATTGTGAGAATGCTATCGTATCCTTCGCTTTCCGGTAATTTCACGATGAAATCCATTGCGATTGTTTCGAATGGTAAAGCTCCGGCTTCTGCTGTGATAGGGGATATGCCTGGTTTGTTGGGGTGCGTGTTTACTTTGGACATCTGGCATGTTGCACATCCCTTGACGTAGTCTGTTACGAACTGTTGTAGTCCTGGCCACCAGTAGTATTCTTTGACCAGGTTATACGTTTTTGAGTATCCAGGGTGTCCAGCTGTAGTGGAATCGTGAAATAGGCGGAGTACCCCCCTCCTAAGGTCGTTGTTTGCCACAACAACGAGGGCGCCGTCGTGCCACCATAGGTCGTTCTTTTGGTAAGTTCTGTGGCTCTTCATCCAGACGTCGAGGTCGTGGGCGTGCTCGGGGTCATGCTGTAAAGACATGACGCTAGTTTCGGTGTCCGAGGTGAGGACGCTATCTTCTTCGGTGAAGACCCGTACTTGCTCCATGTATTGAACGCTCAGTTGTTCATATTCTTTGAGTTCATTGAGGGCTTTCATGTTGGGGCATAGGCGAGCTTTGTGCCGCTTTGCTTCCCATTCGATTCCTATTTCGCAAGCCCAGTCGAATAAATCGGCGTCGTCACCTTCCAACCTTCGCAGGCGATGCGGTTGGGTGACTTCGACCATTGGCACGTTAGGTTGGACAAATAGATCCTGGGGCAGTGCCACCACGGGGTCGTCGTTGCTCGCGTCTGGGGCGTAATCTGGTCGTCTTGACAGGGCGTCAGCTCGGTTTGTAGACCCTGGTTTGTAGACTATTTTGACATTATAGTCCTGTCGTTCGTTATTCCACCTGGCGATACGATCCCCCAGGCGTCGAGGTTCGGTGTGATATTCGAGGTTTTTGTGGTCTGATAGCACAATCACTGGATGTACTGTCCCTTTGAGGAGGTAATCCCAGTTACGTAGCCCTCGGAGGATCGCCAGATATTCCCTGTCGTAGATGGGGTAGCGCTGTTCTACTGCGCTGAACGTTTGAGAGTGGTATCCGACGGGGTGGAGCATGGCCCGTCCTTTCCTGTCGTGTTGTTCTACTGCTTGGTACAATATCGCTCCCGTAGCGTATTGTGATGCGTCGACCTCCAAGATGAATTGTTTATCTTGGTCCGGTGGTAGTAGCACTGGTTCCGACGTTACTATTGCTTTCAATTTCTGCACTGCTCGCGTGCAATCTTCGTTCCATAAGAAGGTGTTTCCCTTTTTTAACAAGTTTGTCAGTGGCTTGGCGATATCTGCGAATCCAGGGATGAACGGCCGCTGGAATCCAAGGACTCCTAAAGTGCTTCGAACTTCTTTGACCGTCTTGCATGTTTCCGGCCACTCTCTAATCCCTGCGATCTTCGTCGGATCGATTGAGATGACGCCGCCCCCGAGGTGGACTCCCAAAAAGTCTACCTCTGGTTGTTCGAAAACGCATTTCGTGGGCTCCAAGAACAGGGAGTATTGTTCGAGGAGATCGAGGAGTTCATGGACGATTTGACGATGTAGGTCCTTCTCGTGGTCTTTCGTTGCCACTATGAGGTCGTCCATATAGTGTTTGAAGTTCCGGGGGTACCTTTTGCGTAGAGGGTCAATGACGTAGGCGATGAACCTCGAAAAGGTGGCTGGTGCGTTGCAGAGACCGAAGGACATGACGCAAAACTCGAAGAGTCCCCTGTATGTTTTAAAGGCCGTTTTCCACCTGTCTTCTGGTACGATCTGGATGTTATGATATCCTTCTCGTACATCGAATTTTGTGAATAGAGTGTTGTCGCCCAGTTCCTGGATGATTGTCGAGATTCTTGGTAGCGGGGTGACGTCAACCTCTGTCCATTTGTTCAACTGTCGGTAGTCGACGATGAATCGCGAACGTCCGTCTTTCTTTGGGATTGTGAAGGTGGGGAATCCGTATGAGGATTCGGAGGATTGTATGAACCCTCGTGCCAGGTTTTTATCGATGTATTCGTCCTGAGCCTTCTGAGATTGTACCGATGCAGGGTAAGTCTTGCAGTTGATCACGTCGGGAGCCCCTTGTTTGAGTCGTATTTTGTGGTCAAATTCCCTTGGTGGTGGGAACCGTTGGGCTTCTCCTTCTGAGAATACCTTTTGATGTCTTTGGTATTCTGTTGGGACGTCTTGATTCGTATCCTCTTTATGTCCCTTCTGGTATTCTTGTGCCATCTGTTGTGCGATGGACACTTTTCTCGCCATTTGTACTGGGTGGTCTGATAGCTCGTTTTGGATTTCTTGGGTCTCCTCATGGGATATGTCCATGACTTTATCGACGTGGTGGAGGAATTCTTCTTCCTCTTCCGTGGTTTCAATGGCGGTTCGCTTGAGGTAGTGTATTGCATCTTTCGCCGTCCGTAGGGTGAACATCTTTGTTCTTGGTCCTATGACTTTGGCCAATTTCCAGTCAATGTTCGGATTAAATTTGGCTAACCAGGGGTATCCGAAGATCATTCGGTCTCTTCCCAGGTTAGTGATGAGGAATCGGATCCTTTCTTGTTGTCCTCCTCGTGTCATGGTGACGTCCGTATATCTTCGGATCATCCCGGCTTTGTTTGTCGTTCCATCGACATTGTGTACTGGGATGGGTTGTTCTAGGATTTTTGTCCCTAGACGATGTTGGATGACCCATCTGTAGTCGATGAAATTCCCCGTTGCTCCACTGTCGATGAGAGCTTCGGTTTCCGCCTTTCCGTCGTACGAATGAAATTCAA
>QFEY01002774.1:0-20776 GCA_003316435.1 Russula virescens | reverse complement strand
ATTCCTTCCTTAGGACGTCTTCCCATGTGCTTTTTATTAAGTTTGTGAAGGTTTTGTTTGGGTGCGGTGTTTCGGGGCATGTAGATTCCATGTATGACTCGTGTATGCCGCTTTGTTTGGTTATGTGTGGTAATATATATTCGCCTCGGGTGGTTCGAGTTTTTTTTTTTGCGGGTGGTTCGAGTTTGTGGCGTCTATCAAATGGGGAGGATGTCGTATTATGTCCCTGCAGTTTCGACAATCTGGGCTCTTTGTATGTTTACATTGCGTATGTATGAAGCTTATAGAGTACATTGGTTTATTATCTGACATTAAGCTCTGTTATGTGCACGGGTAGTACCCTTGGCTTGTCATTATGCTTCTGGGGCCTGGGCACCCTTGGACATGAACATCGAAGTACTGGTTATTCTTGGCCCCTCTCAATGCAACTTTTGTCACTAGGGGGTATTGTGTGGGTCACAGAGCCACTTGAGGGTGGCGTTTACCCATAGTTGTGGTTTATGGCTGCAGCGGTTGGCTGCTCCTGGTTATGTGACGTTTGGGGTCATGGTGTTCATGAGCGATTGTGTATCGCTCACCCCAGTAGTGGTTTTTGGGTGGTCTTATTGGTATTTTTGTTCGTATACAAGGTATTTGTTTATATTATTATGTGGGGCGATGGTGTTTCGTGGTATTCTCCTGCCCTCGTTTACCGTGGGAAAAACCGACCTGGTGTTGGTAGCGGTTCAAGGAGCCCCCCAGGGCTGCAGGACTTCGTGATCAAATGGGAAGTAAAGGATCATGTGATCGCGTCGTTTGCATCTCGCATCTTAAGGCGATCATCACAACTGGAGCTCTGCTGCATCTTTTATCACCAACCGGGTATATGCGCTCTAGCTGATGTCCAGATCCATACAGGCCGTAAGAAATGCCGCAGCAGCTCTCAGAAAAGCTACAGACCCCTGGAACAAAGAGGGACGGGAAACCGCAGACCGCATCGCCTCTGCTGCTATTGCTGTGGTAATAATTTGATTAGCGACGCTCCAAAGGATTCTGGATTTTTTGACCCTTTCATGTCCAGACGGACACGCAGTCTCTCGATCAAAGTATCCTAGATTCACTATCCAGTTTACTGCGCCGTCCGTTCGCTGAACTATACCTGACTCATCCGGCAACGGCTCTCCGACTTTCAGCAACCATCTTTACTGCCATAATCAACGATAAATTTTCTCAATGTTCGACGTCTTCGGACGCCCATAGCAGAAGTAAATGGGAGCAAGTAGCAATGATTTTGCTAGCTGGTGTGCAGGTAGTGCTTAACACTTTTTCTCGGACCAAACGCTGTTCATCGCTTCTTCTAGGATCACGTGGAAGCTCACAATAACGGTAACGGTTGGGATACCGCATGAAAATTGACATTACAAGCTAAAGCTCATCTCCGCCAGAAAGAGTGAAAATGGCTGTCGCCCAAGCATATTATGCGATCGTTTGCAATGTGTTCTTTTCCACATCGTCTACGATCCCGTTGTCAACGTATTCGGTCTCGCTCCGAGTATCTGTGAGTATACCAGTTGTGATACGTCCAAGAAGGCTCACGTAGTACCACGCCTCCGTTATCGTTGAACGCTAGGCATACTCCTTACTTTCAATGACAGCCGATGGTTGCGTCAAGAACAAGAACAAGCTCAGGGATAACAACCTTCTCGGAGGGTGAGTCCATACTGTCCTGAGGAAAGTAGGTAAGGGTTGAATGGGTGGCTGCTGTAGGACAAAATTGGGGAGCGTTATTACAATGACAAAGGGTGAGTGATGTTCTGCAGTACGGAGAAGACCTACCTTGAAAATCTCTGTTGGCAGATTACCTAGCCTTGGAGCAGCTTCTCATTTTGCTGGCGTACTTGCTACCTCCTACTGAAGGCACAGCAGCTGGCCGTGCGGAACGTCTCGGATTCCTTCGTGACTGTTTCGCAGATAGTACCCAATACGGAAAGGATTTAATTGAACTCCTGACGTATGTCGCTTCACCGGACTGGGAAATAACCTCGGATAAAATCGTTGACATCCTGGCTCGGGATATTTCTGTGTATGTATGAAAATGAGCTTGAAGGAAGTGTTGTTCACGCTTGCTATGTACAGTGCCCAACCATTCGTAATGAAGAGCTTTGCATTGAACGTGTCATCGAACCCTCGATTGAACCCAGCCAATAGGTTTTATCTTGACAGGAATTCGGTCCTTTTCAATTGCGAGGATGAGGCATAATTATCTTTTCACCACCAATTTGTCGTTACTAACTTACACTGAATCAATAGGAGGGTAAAATTGAAGGAATGCACGTGTCATATGACACCATTCGCCGTGTTGATGTATCGAGCTCTGGCACTATCGTAGTCGAAATGTCGTCCCCTCCACAGTGCCATGAGTCCCTTCGAGTGGCCCCCAATAACTCTGCCATTAAGATGACGATTATGATTTCCCAGGGCGATGTAGAGCATTTTATTAGAATCCTAAGGATCCGAGGAATAGTATGATGCCGTACCCTCTGAGCTGACTTCTTTCTAACATTGCTTAGACGAATCAGATCAAATTGAACGGGACGCCCAATCGACGGGCGACTGAGCGAACGTCCATCAACATATCGCCGACTCGATTGGAATTTGAGAACGGCGACCAGAACGTCACTTCTTACCAGGTCCGTCGGCCTACTTCTTTTGTTGACTGGCTTATGTGATGTCAGGCATGTGCTGAATAGAAAAGAGTCAAGGTGGTTGAAGAAGGCGGTAGGTTCAATAGCTTCCTTCCCCTTACTGCGACTTGACGTCGCTGTACCATTGTTTTTCTGCGCATTCCCATCCCAATTATTCTATAAGTTCTCCAAGCGAGTGATCCTGGAGATGATATTGATCGCAATCTTGAAGTTTGTGTCAACGAGTTGCAGGATGGGCCCCCTTTGCTGGTCAAGGAGCGTCCCTCCCCCCAAGACTTGCCATCTGTCCCCGCCTCCGTCGCCACCCATGAAACAAAGATCGATCATAATGGGGGCTGCGATCACCTTTCTTCGATTTCCCGTAATCAGTTATCGAGCGTACATGAAGATCCCCAAAAGTGTCAGACCACCGCGTCTCTTGCTCCTGGTCCTCCTCCTTCTCCTCGTGGCTCTGATCCTCCTCCTTTGTATTCTCCTCGTGCTCCTCGTGCTCCTGACGATTGTCACAACGGGGATCACATTCACTCTGCTCATTCTTCTCCCTCCGGGCACTCTCACCACGATCGTCCTTCCGATAAGGAACTCAGTGACGCAATTTTTGGTGCAAGCGACGAGGAGTTGTCTTCCCTCTCCGATACAGACACTGTTTTCTGCACTGTCCGGCCTTCAGAGGAATTTGTTCAACCGCGACGAATCACTCGTGACCCAGACGGTTCCAAACGTCGTACCCGTTCCCAACGTCATCGTCACTCCAACTTGTCTACCAAACCCTCTTCCCCAGTCTCCGACCATCGCCAAGCCCAGGACCCTGCGCCGGAGCAAAAGTTGGCTCCGATGGTGAAAGGTTTGAAGGTGATGGACTCCCAAGATACCATGCGTGTCAAGTTGGGCCTCGGTGCTGCGACGGCGAAGAGAAAGGTAATCGTACTTGACTCAGAAGACGAGCTCGAACAAGAAAGCCCTGTGCCGTTAGTCATGAAGAAGTCATCTCCCGCGTCTACGTCGAACCCAGTCACGGAAAAGAAGATTTCCCGAAGGAAGGGCCGGGGAAGGATTACTACAGCGCAAGACCGTAGTGTTGCTATCGAACGGCCCAGGCGTGCTTGTGTATCGACAAAGTCCCCAACGTCGAGAGCCAGTGTTAAGCCGAAGGTTTGCTCCTCCGCAGTTCCCGATCAATCTTGTCCCATTGAGGTCAAAGCCGAGAACGAGCTCACAGGAAGTAAGTTCTGATCATATTCTCACATTTTAAGTTCCATAATCGTCACCAGACAGGAGATCGCCGGACAAGAGTATTTTCGAAGAACAAGCGGCTACACAGATGGCCAAGCCGATATGTAAACGCCCCGTCACAGAAGGGGATATATCAGCTGCTTCTTCTAAGTACGACCAACAACGCAAGCGAGCACGCGTGGCCCCAGAAAGCATCCCTTCGTCGAACAAGCCGAGCGACAAGGTCACTTGTGCGGGAAAGCCTCGTAAAATTGCACCGTCGCGTGTCCAGAAGACGTACCGAAACCGTCAGAAAGTAGAGCGGGTGCACCGTGTGAATCGTGACGTGGATTACGATGAGATTCCACTCACGACAGCCACCCTGAAGTCACCCACTGGCAATGCCAAGGAACACATCTTCCCTCCGACAAAAGTCAGTAACGCCGTGTCAGCATCAAAGGCTTCGCGAACGAGAGGCATCAGCGGGAGAACTCATCTACCAGGTCCAACCACAGTGGGATCCGCACCTGCGGTCGAGATACCCGATGATAAGGAACAAGAGAAGAAGGAAAGGCCCGGTTCGGCAGGCATTTGTCCCGTACAGTGTCCACCCACGGAAACCTTTGACAACGACGACGATCCCATTCGATCCTTTTCGTCCTCGCCAAGCGAGGTGATGCCCGTAGAGGTTGATAAGGCGAGGACATTTAACTTAGCCTTCCTCCGCTCAGGATCTCACATTCGACTTGTACAGTCTGGGCCCCAAGTCGCAGCGCCCCATAAACCCGCTGTTTATTCGGATTGTCTACCCATAGCTGACTCCGCGAAGTCGCCTGACATAGCGCCTGCAATCCTACATGTAAGAACCGTTAACCCACATATCTCGAGCGTTCCCCATCCTCATCATTATCCCTCGACCCGTAACATTAAGGGAGTTACAACAATGATACAGACCAATATCGCTTCCAAGCCCTTTGCGTGTGATATCACATCACACCGCTCAATTGTGGAAGACGTTGGCGTCGGTGCTCAAAGCCAGTCTACCTTCCTGGGCGCCACGGAACAGAAGGCTCAGGAAAGCCCGAAAGTCACTACAGATCTCGACTACCTCGATGGACCTACCCTTATAGCCGAGGTATATTAGTCTTTTCACATTCGCAAAGTAGTCGTCTCACGATTCTGTTCTGTCGCAGTCTTCCAAACTACATCAGACAAGAACTTCCTGCGCGGAGCCTAGGGTAAGTGGGTGCCAACTACCATAATACCAAGTATCTGACGACATACAGCCGGAAGTAGACGCCATAGACCTGACCGGCGATACTCCATCTCCGATGCGCTTACCGATATCTGAGTGTGTAGGGGAAAAGATGACTTCCCCGCACGAGGCCTCCAACAGCTCCCCTGTGTTATCAAAAGGCAGAGCGAGTGAAGACATTACACTTTCGAGCCTACTCGACCTCACGGATGCGAGGTATCGAGACTTCGAAGTATCTCTGGACTCCTCGTTCTGTCTTCCGTCCGCCAAGACTTCGAGCCTACCGCACCGCCCACCAACACCACCACCACCTCATACGAAGCGTAAGAGTGTCACCTTCGCAGCTCCCCCGGAGGAAGCTATAGAAGAACAACTAGAGACTCCGAAAGTGCTTGTAGAGGCCGAATCTTCCACAACCGCGGATAGATTCGCTGAGCTCGAATACCTGGAATCGGCACATGAGCTTGCACGAGGCAACGAGTCATCTCCTCGGGTCCATAGTCAAGGTCAAGGCAGACGTCTTACCATCGAACCTCGGGCTGTTTCACCCTTGCCGCATCCTGCATCCCAGCTGAGCATAACTACCCAACCACTGTCGCTACTCTCGCCACAACAGAGTTACTCGAACCTCTCTCGAGCGCCCCTGTCTACGGCCGCAAATGTCAAACAGAAACACCGTACACGCGATACGTCTCCTCCCTCAGCATCAATCGCCCGCAAGAATCACCTTATCCCCATCATGGCGGTGGGTAAATGATGTATGTCTCCTCAACATTTTTTTTTGACGTTTCTTCCCAGGTGCTAGACGAGATTCATAATATTATTAAAAACAACATTCAGACCCGTTTCGAGAGATTCGATAGTCACGCAGTAGAACTGCGTAGACAAATATTGGCACAAACCAAGGCCGACTTGAATGCATTACTTGATGAATAGTAAGTTCGTCGTCGCCCATGGCAACGTCTGAGTCTGACCGGCTGCAGTGTTGTAGCATTTAACAACCTTGTGTGTCTGGAGGCGAAATATGGCGCCTTCTCTAGGCGACGAATTGCAGCTTTTGCCGAAGCCCGGAATGCCGCAGCTCAATGTCTGACCTCCGTGCACTCGCAGATCCAGATGCATGACCGCGCGATGCAGGCGCACGCGCGACAGCCTTTCGTTGTCCGTCCGCTACCTGAAGCGCTTCAACGCTGGCTCGGCCGAGTCCGATGACAACCCTGGCCTTCTTCCATTTCTCTCGCCTATCATTTTGTTCTGCTCTCCTGTGCTATGGACTGCTGGTCGCTGTCACCTCGCAATAATTTCTTTTCGTGTCTCGTGTTCTGTTGTCTCAACCCAAGAACTGTGCTGCGTCCTACTTTTTTTCACGACTGGCTCATCTTTACTTTGGACTCCACGTCAAACGTCACTTTTGCTGTTCTGCTATACTCTCCGCGCCACGGACGCTGCTCGACTGCTTTATATAATAGTTACGGGTCGAATGTATATGGTATACCGTAATGAAAACCGAAAGGTTGACCCAGAACGATCCAAGGACGATTATTGTGGTAGATCCGCGGGGCGAGGGGGGAGAACAAGACGACCGGAAAGACGTGTGAAGAGCACGTGTGTGAGAGAAAGCGGTGAACATCGGAGAGTAGCCTAGACCAGAAAGGATTTGGGGTTACCAGAGGGGGATAACGGGCCGATAGGGTGAGGATGATTACGGAAAAGGCGAGCACAAAATGGCGTTGGAATGCACAGAATAGAACACATCCGGACCGCGGCATAATTCGGTGGGATCTACGGTACTGAGCAGTCTCTGCCAGCTCGGGATAACCTCGCTCAGCACGGTGGGAAGTGTTCGAAGAGGTGTATGCGTAGAGGTGCAGGAGCAGGGCTGAGCCTCGAGGAAAGATGCAAGGAGCGCTGAGCCCGAAAAAGGACATGGTCGGGACCAGTGGCATATTCTCTTGTGGCGCTGACTCGCTCGCTGCTGCTGCCGACGACGACGAGCCTCAATCATCACTCAAGCATCCCACCCAGATGCCCGGATTCGACCCCGTCAGGGATGCTGTCCTCAACTCCCCCGTCACGCGTTCCCCTACCCTCCCTCGCCATTACCCACCGCCCTCGACCTCCGCAGCGACATCCCCACATAATACCACCGCACCCACCGCCCAAGCCCCCCGTCGCGCTACCGTCGCCGCACTCCTCAATGACATTTCCACTCCCCCCTCTTCTTCCTTCCATCCACCACCCCCTCCCGTGAGGGCCACTTCATTAGCACACATCCTCCACCCTAATCCACCAGACGATCCTCCCCGTTTCCCCTCTCCTGAAGAGAAACTCGCCCGTGTATCATCTCTAGCCCGCATTCCCAGTGAAACGTTCCTTTCAGACCCCTTCAGACCCTCTTCACTGCCTTCAGGTATCATCCATCCGGTTACTGGTCCCTCGTCGCCACCACAGCCAGAGCATCTTTTCTCCCCAACCAACGAGCGCGCAGGTGGCCTCTTTACCCCTACCGTCGAACAACGGGGACTTTCCTTCCCCGTCATCACCCCCACCTCACCTACCAGTGCTCGTTCCAACCTATCTCGTCCTTCCACTTCGTCATCAACCTCACATCGTCCCCCTCCCTCTCCTGTCATGCCTCGCCCACCACTGGCAGCACCCCGTGCACGCTCCCCAACTCCTCCACGCCCTCCTTCACTCCCACCAAAACCAAAGTCATTGCCATACAATCCCCGCCGAAGGACACCTGCCGGCTCTGTCATGGAGCCTCTGACGCCAGACGAGATGCGTTTCTACCGAACTCAACTCGGCACTGGCACACAACGTCTCGCCAAACGTAAGCGTAGCCCGTCGTGCGAATTGCCTGACAGTCAACCCCTCCCGAAGAAATCTCGTGATGCCGGGCTTGTCATGGATCACTGTACGTCATCGTCCTCATTGTTCTCATCGATTGCCTCAAATTCTCGAGTTGGTCAGATAATGCGCGACCCGAGGTAGGCATCGATCAGAGACGCATCTCGCGAATCATTGGCCTACGCAACTTCAACAACTGGGTCAAGTCTGTCCTGATCACACATTTTGCACATCCAGCTCTCGCCTCCAGCACCGTCGTGGACAGCAGCCGTGGTGGCCGAGCAGGCCTACGCGGAAAAGTACTTGACATGGGCTGTGGCAAGGGCGGGGACCTGAACAAGTGGAGCAAGGCCCGAATAAAAGAATATGTTGCCCTCGGTATTCCCTATCCCTCTCGGTCCCATCTGTTTGCTTATAGGAGCGCTCGTCGCTAGATGTCGCCGCAATCTCGGTCGATCAAGCACGGGCACGGTGGGATACACTTCCCCGTGCGACACGCTTCGATGCCACTTTTGCAACACTTGACTGCTATTTGGAGCCCTTAACGCGTGGCGTCCCATCTGCGAGATTGACACCATCCTTTGATGTCGTTTCTATGCAGTTCTGCATGCACTATGCCTTTGAGAACGAGTCAAAAGTCCGCTGTATGTTGGAGAATGTCACGCGCTGGCTACGCCCCGATGGAATCTTTGTTGGGACTATTCCCAACGCAGAGCAACTGCTCATGCGGTTGGATCAGATCCCGGCAAATGCGCCAGACCTCTCCTTCGGTAACTCGGTATACTCGATCAAGTTTGAGTCCCGAGAACCACAACCTCTCTATGGCCACAGGTATTCCTTCTTCCTTAAAGACGCGGTGGAGGATGTACCGGAGTATGTTGTACACTGGGATGCTTTTGTCCAGTGCGTTCATACGCGCTCTTTTCGATGCTTCGATCACCCATCTGACATAATTCCCAGACTAGCAGCAGAGTACGATCTGCATCCCTTGTACAAGAAAGAGTTCCATGAATTATTCGAAGACTTTCAGGAGCACCCAGAATTCAAGCCACTGCTGCAACGGATGAACGTTGTGGACGCAAACGGCGAAACTGAGATGGACGACGATCAGTGGGAAGCCGCTAGTATGTCATCACATTCTCACGTTGCGTGTCTTCCTTTTTTGCTAACCGATATTGGCAGACATTTACGTCGCGTTTGCAATGAGAAAAAAACGCTGACTTATCTGACGGGCCTGGCACCGACATACACGTATGCTATCGTACATCGCAGGTTGGTTCATACCATAATCCTATTGCCCCAGATCACAGACCCGAGTTGTTTCTATTTTCCGTCTGTACTTTACTGCTGTTAAGATGCTATCTTTCTCTGACCTGCTCGGAAGCGGCTTGATGGCACCCCTTACTCCTACTTATGTTCTACGGTCGTGGTCGTTGTGTACCAGTTAACTCACTATTTTTTTGACCGATGGTGGAGCAACAACATGGCAATGCCGCGAACAATATACTCAGCCACGCTAGCAACGTTGACTCGAACCTACTCCACTTGGCACCGTTCTGGGCTTTGGTCCAGAGCCTTCTCACTCCAAGGGAAGGGGAGGAACTTTCACACACACACCATCGTCATCACCAAACCCTTCCTAGCGATTGCACATTGATCCGCGTTGGGCCCAGAGACAGTTGGAGAGATATAGCGCCAGACAGACCAGCCACTTTTGCACGCGCTTGCGCCACCTTTCCCCGATCGCCACCGTTTTTACCATTTTCGTGAGGTGAGAACCGTTTTACCGCGCACAAGCGACGATGCAAACGCGCTCTTGGAGAAAGAATTCCGGCCTCTTTTCATTTTAATGAACGGTGGTGCAAATCGGTTGCCGATCGAGGGCAGACGTTGTGGTTTCCTTTTTCTTGAATCGTGTCACATCATTTTTATTTCCCCTAGGCCCTTACCCCACTTTCCTGAAGACTTAAGTTCCGGTTTGACGCGCGTTCGATACCGCGTGACGAGATGATGTGCCGGTGATTCGTGTCAATTCATCCACTTATGCCAACTTTTCGCGTGGCCTTGATGTATGTCCTACACGTTACTTGGTGATTCACCGATCGGTCGGATAAGGTAGGAGCGACACCTTTATGGATTCCAAGTTTCGTTTTTCGGGTCCGTAAACGGGTATGGTTAATGTCGACAAGCAAATGTGTACATTTCGACTCCCGTCAAGCGGAGTCCGTAGAGTTGGAATAAATATCTTAGACCAAGCTTAGCATACAGGCACGCTCGTAGACGCCGCTGCCAGAGACATGACTGACAGAAATTTGACCCTTGTTTCGAGTTCCATACAAAAGCTGGATGTACGACGTATCTCCCTTTTCCGTGGGTGGATTAGTGAAAGAGGAGCAATAAATGCATGGAGAGTGTATAAGACATTGAGAATGTGATTACTCGCTCACTCCCGAGGGCCACCACGACCGACACCAGCGAACTGGGGACGGAACTCGCCTGGTGCGCCATCCTTCTTTCCACCATCATCTCGCCGACGGTAGTCCTCGCGATCTCCACGGGGAGCGCGGTAGGTTCCCTCACCGCCACCACCGCCACCACCACCTCGCCCCCCCTGAGCGGGGCGCGAGCGAACGGGTTTGCGATGTGTCTCCGGGACGACTTCTGCAGGGAGGTGGAGCCAGTCGCGGAGGTATTCGAGTCCCTCGGTGGTGAGAGTGTAATAGTACCACTGCCACGAGAAGCGCGTCTTGACGTAGCCGCGTGAGGTGAGCGACTGGAGCACCTTGATCACTTCGAGATTTGGGACTTCCAGTTCCTCGTGCTTGGGAGCGTTGTAGTCTTTTTTCGCTACCATGACACCCTCTACATGTGTGTGTGCGTGGACGGCGCAGCGCATGAGTTTTCACCGTTGATCAGAAGTGGGAAGAAAGAAGGTACGACGCGCACCTTTGAAGAGGTTTTGGTAGATGATGCGCTTGTTCTCTTTGGAAACGATCATGTTTGTTGAGCGAGCGAAAACGAAAGAGTCGTCGAGGCGACTTGGGTCTGACTGTGCAATAGACCAATCAGTACACGCAGCTCATGTCATCCATATGTGTGCAAGTGCATCCAGCACTTTCTACACAAGAGTGCACCTGGGCAGGTCTCAATGGCCACAGAGGTGATCGATATAAGCTAAGAAATGACGCTCACATGTTGTGATAGTGTCTGCCTTGCGAAGATACTTGGACGACCTTTCCTTGCGTTTCCCTTTGCGTGGGTTGTCGCGTCCGCTTGCCCGGCGGAGTTTCGTTGATAGAACTGTATTTGGTAATAATGCACATGACAAGTGGCACGTGCCGCATAGATCTAGTCCTCGTCCTCGTCGGGTCGTGCAGCCATGATCCCATCTTATTCTTTATATGCTATCGAAACTGACACTGGTTGACGGAGGTTTTGAGAAGATGCACGTTTAGTTGAGGGTTACAGAATATAATAATAATAACTAACTTGCCCGTCATCGCGTCATCACTCGACGAGCCGATTCGTGGTTGGCCATCTCATACTATCTGAACTCGGTCACACGTTTGTGCATTTCTTCAAACACGTTCGGGATACGTAACAGTACACAAGACAAGACATCGCTCGCGTAAATACATAAATAGAAGCGGCATACAAGCTCGCATACGACATAGTAATCAAAGCCCTCAGTGTTCGAGAATTCAACCAACGATATAAAAGCACATGACAACAAAACATCAAACAATGAAGTGGCTAGGTGTCCAATGGCCACAAAAATGAGTCTGGTGTGGCACGGGATCTCCAGGCTCAATGATACGATTCGTTTACGCCGCTTTCGCAGTACCCTGAATGGCAGACGGTAAGCAAAACCGAATAAACAGGTAGACCTCATTCGGCAAAGCGCTTACCTTCGACTTCGAACTCGCCTTCTTGGTCGATGCCGCCTTGGCCTTGGATGCCTTGCTCGCAGCGGCACCTCCCGTGGCAGCCTGATCCCATAATGAATCCATACCGCAACCAGACCCGTAAAAGCTAACTTACCTTCTTAGCGGTCCCCCGGCTGGTGCTAGATTTGGCCTTTTTCTCAGAGGATTTCTTACCGGCATATGTCTTCTTGGGTGCCTCAGCCTTCTTCGCTGCAGGTGGCTTGGCAACAGGCTTCGGCGGCTTAGCCGAGGCTACGGGTTTCTTACTCGTCTTGGCAGAAGCTTTGGTAGTGGCAGTCTTCGAAGATGGCGCTTTGCGGGCAGCGGAAGTCTTGGTGGTAGTTGCCTTGGCTGTCGCAGCCTTCGACTTCGATCCAGGCTTTGTCGCCGGCTTCGCGGCAGCCTTTGTGGCAGGAGCAGTCTTGGTCTTGGAAGTAGGCTTATTCTGATATGTTGAACTCGAACGGGCGGATCAAGGCTCTAGACCATATAAGACTCACCTCTTTGGCGTCATCCGCAGATTTGACTGCTTTCGCAGCAAGCTTCACCCGGCCAGACGGCCCTAGAAAGATATTGAGACGATGGCAACAAGAAACCGTAACAAACTCTCAACCTTTGGGAAGGGAGAAGACCCCTTTCTCGGCACCAACAGCAATCGCCCTACTAAGCTGCGAGACTTGGGCATTTCCTATCTCCAATTTGTAGTTCTCTTCCACATATCTAGGGCATATCTAAGTTGGCCAGACAGTGTGATACCATAAATTAAGAGCGAACTTCTTGATTTGAGGGCGAGAAACACCATGGCGTGCATCCTGCGGATGATTGGCAATACACTCCTATAAAGAGCGATATCAAAGTCAGTCTTCCCGAAATCACTAGTTTCAAGGTCAAACGGGAGTGGGGACGAGATTAGAGGCGCCGGTAGCATGGAAGCAGCGTGTGGGAGCGACACAGGCGACAGACAACGCCGCACGGCAATGACCGGAGTCAAATCCGCCCCTTTTTAGGAAAACTATTCGGACGACGACGACGCAGAGCGCAGTAGAGGACTGAGAGCTTCCATGAGGGAGCAAGAGGGATGTAGAGTAGATTGCGGAAAGTGTAAGCACCTTAATCATATCGGTCCAACTCGGATGATTTGGAGCAGACTTGCTGACTGCCTTCTTTGGAGCTTTTGAAGAAGATGCTTTCTTTGGGGGAGCCATCGCTATTAGGGTCACAGAAAATGCTGAACTTTACGTTGGTAGGAAGCACGGATGCTACTTTGAACGCCTAGAGCCGAATAAGCAAAGCGGACGATGGGAAGCAGCGGTGGTGGTGGTTAACAGTAAAGAGACGTTAAAACTCCGGCACGTTTTCGTGCAGTCAACAAACTCTACTCTTAGATCACGTGAGCCTTGGAGCCCCTTTACACTACCGCTCACAAGAGCACGTTTCCATCCTATAATGAGTCGTATGATGTACGGGTGTGGGCCAGGAGAGCAGGCTATGATGAAGCCAAAATGTTCGATTAATTATGAGACACAGTCAGCGGAGATTCGACCCAATAAACTCTAGCTCGTTCGGCTATCGACCTTACGAAGTAGGGCTAGCATGTTGGATATCGCTATGCAGGCTGATGAAGTATCATCTCGTTGAAAGCTTGGTTAAATAAGCAAAACTACCACTGTTGAGAAGAATGGTAAGAAGCAGAGTGAGGGTACCCGAGTGGACCGCGTCCAAAAAAGGTGCGAGATTTGCGCCTGCTTTAGATCTCAGATCCACATATCTTATTCAGGCACCGCCTTCGCAATTCCCACGGTTCAGGCCACGCCCAACACGACTCTTTCATTTTTAGTCCCCGCCAAATGTCCATCTCCCCAACGTTGCGTGCAGCAGCTCGCTCGGTCTACCGCGATCTCTGGCGTGCTTCTGCGACAACTTTTGCAGGTGCGACCTGTCCATTTCCGAGCACCATTGTCACCTGTTCATACCTCTTGACGTGGCAGGCGACCCGCCCGTACTTTTAGGCATGGACATGTTCCCGGACTGTCGCTGTCCCCCTTCTTACGCCTTGTATAGCATTCCGACAGAAAATTAGAAAAGATGCACAAGAACAACACTCTGTTACGGATGAGGATGTTTTCAAGAATAATCTGAAACTCGGGCGAGAAATTGCGGATTTCTTGAGGAAAAATATTGTCCAGGCAGAACGTTTGCCAGGTCATATTAAAGAGGATAATGCGGAGACATATAGTATGTGCACAGTTTTTAGGGAATTTCTTCAAGACTTTCCTCACGACACGCAGAGATTCGCATAACCAAAGATACAGAGCTCGGGGACAATGCGACCATAAAAAATCCGGAAAATATGGTGGAGATGCCCAGAAAACGACGGCAGAAGGAGAAAGAAGCGGCCACTGTAGAGTGAGCTTGTTATGCGTATCGTACCCATCTTAGTTGATGAGCTTAATGCAGATGAGTCCTTAGCTCGGACTTTCAGAGTGATCAGCACTCGTCCCCGGCTGTTCCGAGATATTATTCTCAATTGAAAAGGGCACACAAGGAACGAGCTGTTCCTGTGCTCGATGAGAGCGATTTAGTGGAGTCATTCGTCCGAGGCGTGTGAAACGCATTAGGTGCTTCGCTTCGGGTATCTAATATGCCTTTATACCTCACAGGCAGCGGCCCCGGTGGGCAATCCATAAACAAAACGCAGAACAACGTTCAGTTGCTGCATAAACCCACGGGAATCCGTGTGTCGTGCCAAGAAACGCGCTCTCTTGAGCAGAACAGAAAGATTGCGCGACGCATCTTGTTGAACAAGGTCTGGAAGACCTACTCCTCGGGAGTGGTAATGAACGTTATTGAATTGTTATGTAGATTGATGGCATCAGTAATCCCGGACTATCGAAGAGTGAGATACAAAGGGCTAGACATCTAGAAAGAGAGCGGAGGAGGCGAAAAAAGGCAAAGAAGAAGGCGAGACTTCGAGCGGAGGAACCTGAAGTTGATGATCTTTAATTGCCTTGTTAATGTTGTATCTACACGCGCGTCGCTTCCATTTCTAGAAATTGTTAGTAACTACCGCGCAGCCTCTCCCGCTAGCCTCGCACGTCTCTATACCACCCGCTTCTCTGCTCCGTAGGTCACTAGCGGTCAATTTTCTATCATGTCAAATATAAACATATCAACCGTGTTGAAACGGTAAGAGCTATGCAATGCAGGATTACTTATTGCTGATCTTTTACCGCGAAGGCTGGAGGCCGTAACGTCTCGGTTAGAGGACCTCTACGAACACTCAGGTAAAGATGCACCACAGCCTTCAAGTACTCCTGCAACAGCAAGCACAGCGGGTCCGGCTGCTGTCGCCACTCCTGTACCACCTGCCGCCGTACAAACCAAGGCCATCGAAGACCCTCCAAGTGTAGTAGCGTATAACGAACAGGTTCTGAAAGGGAGGGTCCAGCCGTTCGTCAAGCTAACGGGGACATTTTCAAACGCTAGTGTCGTTGAACAGGTACGCGGCATACATTGCTGTGCTATTCTTCTTGATCATGCAAGCAATCCCGCGTTGTAGGCAAAACTCGTTGAGCGACTCTACGCCAACCTCGGGGACATTCTTCGCATCGCTGCCATCTGCAAGAAGCCGGATCAGGCCGCTTATGCGGAGCTGCTGGGTGATCTTCAGGGAGACATAGAAGCGATCTCGGCGATCAAGGATTCCAATCGGAAAGAGCGTGACTGGTTCAACCATTTGAGCCTTGTTGCGGAAGGGTCGCCCGCTGTAGCCTGGATCACTGTCGTATGACTCCTTTGCTGTGTAGTGTATATGGTCTCACCGGCTCACATCGACTTTGCAGGAAAACAAACCTGGTCCATACGTGACGGAAATAAAGGACGCGACTCAATTTTATGGGAACCGCATCATCAAAGAGTTCAAGGAAAAGTGCGTGGGCATGACCTTTTCGTATTCTTACGCTCACTCTCCCTGGGCAGAGATAAGACGCACGTCGAATGGGTTAAAGCATTCACAGCCATCTTTGATGACATGAAGAAGTATGTGATGGAACATCATACTACGGGGCTTGTCTGGAATGCGAAGGCACGCAAAATTTACATATCTCGTAGCCATGCAAAGGGCTGATGAGCAGTATTGTAGGGAATTCCTATCTCCGAGTACAAGGCCACCGCACCATCCGCCGCAGCCGGTGGTGCGCCACCACCACCTCCCCCACCTCCTCCTGGACCGCCTCCACCGCCGACTCAAATCCCTGCCCCCGCAGCTGGCGGTGGTGTTGCGGCAGTGTTCGCGGAGCTCAATCGCGGCTCGGAGGTGACCAAGAACCTGCGAAAAGTTGATAAGAGCGAGATGACACACAAGAACCCCACGTTGCGTGCGTCTTCCACCGTCCCGAGCTCGGTTGGGTCGTCAGCTGGTGCGGCGGAGCACGTTTTACCCGTTGATTCGCGGTTGCTAATACGCGTGATGTCGTCAGCGCCGAAGAAACCTGTTAGGCCAGCGAAACCCCAGGCCCTCATGGGAAAGAAGCCCGCCAAATTCGCATTAGAAGGAAGGAAGTGGGCAATCGTACGCGTTCTCGTGTCCTTCCCGTTGACGGACTGGCCTTTGATCGACGTCCATTGTAGGAGTACCAAGAAAATGAGACGGCGCTGACGGTGGACAATGCGGAGATTAGCCATATAGTGAATATCTACGGCTGCAAGAACTCGACAATCATCATCAAAGGAAAGATTAATGCTGTGACTATGGGTGCGTATCGCTTAGCCGACTTCGGGGCTGCCTGTAACGCATTGCGTTCCAGTTAATTGCACGAAGACGTCCGTGCTAGTGGAGTCTGTGATCGCATCCGTTTCTGTGACAGCCTCACCCTCGTTCGCACTTCAAATTACCGGCTCCGCACCCACGGTCCAACTCGATTCGACCGATTCGGGGCAGATCTTCCTCAGCAAAGATTGCTTGAACACGGAGATTATGACGGCAAAGTGTAGTAGTATAAACATCAGCTTACCGGTGGAGGGCGAGGAGGATGGCGTTTTCGCAGAAAATCCCGTTCCAGAGATGCTGCTCACCAAGATCCAGGGTGGGAAACTCGTTACTACCGTTGTGGAGCATGTTGGCTAGTCTCTGCTTTAAGGGGGTGATATGTTAACCCTCTATATACACAAACTATCATCCGTTGAAATCTACTATAACGAGGGACACGATGAGCGATGTGTTACGAGGATGCATATCATTGCTTGGGGGAATGATACAGGTGAGGTGTATTTCTAGCCTACTAAGATGACCCACACCTACCAACTCACTGAAATGCAGAGACCATGATTACCATTGACCGAAGGGCAGAGAAAATAAGAATGTAGTTTGAAGGTTCGAAATCTCGCGTATATGAATATAATAAGTTACGTGAAAAAGGCCGGTTTGATTCAATAGAGGGAAAAGGCCAGTCATTGTCTCACTTCTCGATATAATATAAAGACGAGCTAACCTCCGAGGGATTTAAGATAATAGACGACATATGAAAGAAGCAAACATCGATAAAAAGACAGGGACTGAGGGCAACGATCTCAGAATTTACTCGTTCGAGAAAAGACATACATCGAAATTTAAGGCTTCTGCTTAGGCATGCCGTCATCGTCAAGACCTATTGCGAACGTTTATTAAAGTGCTATGTCAGGTAAAAATTGACGTACCAAGTCCTGTGTCGGCTAACATCCATAGAAGTTGACTAATCCTTCCCATCGAATGTAGGTTGGGAGAAGGCGGAAAATTCAAGTGCTCAGCGACTTTAGAGATGAAGTCGTTCCTCTGAGACAAAGTAAAGGCGACGAAGGAGAGCGGTAGTAGTCCCACTGCCTCGAAGTCGAAAAGGCACGTCTTCCCATTCCTATCGACGCCAAAGTTGCTTATGTCCATATCGGATTGGGTGAAGACCAACGGCTCATGGCGTATGTAGATAGGAGCTAGCTTGGGATTCCGGGTCCGCAGACGAGCCTAGCCCAGGTCATGGTTAGTTAATGGCGAGAAGCACGGACATACTGTCTCCAAGTAATTTTCTAAGGCCACTATACTCGAGAAATGTAGAGGCGCATCATAGCTCTTGAATAGCTTATGGCAGGCACGATTGCCTCCTAAACCGCCAATCGTAGCTCCTTCAGGAGGTATAAGACCATGAAGCCACCGGAGAGCCTGTGCAACCCTTTGGGAGAGGTCCTGGACTGAAGTGGGTATAAACTCGATGCGTTCCATGACCAGGTACGCCCTCTTCAAGTCTAGCGCGAAGAGGCAATAAACCTCGGGGATGTGTGGCGCGTTCGGGTCCGTAGCTGCGAGCTCAGAGATGTACTTCTGCGTCTGGTATTGGGACAACATTGCTTTGTAGCCACCAAATTTAACAAAGACGTTTCTGAAACATATGCAGCTTCTGTAGTCATCCCGCCGGTAATATTGTCTTTCGTGTTCTTGACAGGCGAGAATGATGTCGGCCTCTGGTTCAGGGGATATCCCGAAAGATGTCATTGTGAGGTGCCTTTGATAAAGACAATTGAGTAAGGTTAAGGAAGAATGATAAAAGATACATACGAGGATGGAGGTTAATGGCTGGAAAGGAGAACGCGAGAGGAGACAGAAGATAAGAAGGAAATCCGTTACCCTTTTATATTCACTGACGTAATATATTAACGAGTTTTGTATCATCATGAAACGTGAAATGTATAACATACGCTACTATAGCAGCTCAGGTAAGTAGTAAACATCGTTGCAACACTATATAATACGGCACAATGCAACCATGAATAGCAGACGAGCGATGTGCAAAGAGACGAGAAGTGGGATATGGTCAAAGATATGCACCGCCTCGACCAGAAGAAAGCTGTTCATTTGACAGCCTTGGAAGACCATCGTGGTGGTGGTGCCCGCACAGAATACCTGCAAAGGAACGATAAGCCAGATGCAGCTCAAATGGGAGGAATACCATACCCCATGGTTTTCCCATGCCCTTTTTCTTTTTCTACCCGGATGTCGAATAATAGATCACCGGAAGGCCGCTCCAGCGTTATGCGGCACCAATTACGCCGGCCCATAATGTAAAGACTTTTCGGCTTCGAACCGTCGGTGTCTGTTTCGAACATTGGAATCTGACCACCCGCTTTGTGATCATATCCAATAGTGCTTGGCTGATTCCGACCTACCATTTCCTCATCTGTGTCTGCATAATGGAGTTCTCGAAATGGCTTGGCGGACCGCGTATTTATCAGCGCGAGCATAGCAATCGGGGGTCTAGAATCACAGCATTCATGCATTGACATGCGGCTCCGGCAGGATGCAAATAACACAACTTACGGAGCGTTGACAATTGCACCTGAACGCGAGGAGTTAGCGTGAAGTAACAAAACATGAGGCGACAAAAACGTACTAGACACGATGTTCAACATATATCGGTGGTCTAATTCCGGCCCAAGTGTCGAAGATCTCTTGCCTTTAGACAGTGTCTTGAGGCGGCCTACCGAGGCACAATGCACGTCACCAGTCAAGAAGGAAATGCGAGTTCGTCGGCTGAGGGCGTATTGCTGAAGTCTCTCGATGAACATGTTGCGCTCCCTCTGGTAAAGTCCTATGAGCCCTAAAACATGGGACAACGCAAAAATGAGCACCATGTTACGTTTTGATGTCCATTGATCGTTCTTGAGAAGAAATTTAGCTCAGAACGCAGGCAAGGAGGAAAAAGAAATTAGTACCAGATCATCCAACAACTCTGCATCCCCATTAAACCTATTCACAAACCGCCTAAAACCAGATGTTTCCGACCTCCCCAATGTAATGAAAAAATTATATTTTGATGATAATATGCTCTCCAGAATCGCCAGGCGGGGGTACACCATCGGAGTTCCTGAATTGACCTTTAGTTTTATTTCAATTGAAGACGATGAAGCACGTAGAATCACCAAGTTGTATGATGAGGTGCTCGATTCCCGGTGGCAACACATTCAATCGTTCGAAGACCTTCGCATACTGTTCCTCACTACATGGTTGTCCCAGCTTTCGCTCCGCTCTAATGGTTTCAGGGTCAAAAGATGGTTAGCCTGACTTGTGATTGACGCGCCTGCAATCTAACATGAGCAACCAAACAGTCGGGCCGATGGGTGTTAGAATAGAATGCGAGGGATAGGGTATGTATTCCCCTCGGACACCAATGATCGTCGACTCGAAGGGGTGAGAGTGCTCATCCGTGCTATCCTTAGAAGCTTTTGCCCACCTATCAGCCACATGAGTGAGAGAATGACTCCGCCTACAAACCATTGATAAAGCATTGAAAAAGGAGATAGAAAAAGTATCCCCTGGATCCAATGCTTACCAAAGGCTGATTCAGAGACATCCTTTATCGATGATTTGCGAAATGCCTACGTCTTAAAGACAGGTGCTTCCTGTAATTCGTCAGGATCTAGCAATGGTCGAAGTTATAGAGATTCTCAGTGAAGGAGACGACACGCACAACTTCCGAAACCATCAATCTTCGGCCGCTATTAGTGAGTAGCCTACGATAGGATACACATAAACTCACCAAATCTAACGGGAAATAAAATAACTCAGATTAGTTTGCGGATTTCAGGGGAATCCTTCAACGAACCGTTGTCATCTAGGGACAAACCCAAAAGTCATCAGACAATACGGGACGGACGTGGCACGTCAATTGACCTAGCATGTTTAACATAGGGCTTTCGAATCCTTATCATGAAATCCGCGAGATTTTGATCGAGACAGACATACATTGACCCATTGGCACGAGCAAACGCCCCCCTGGAAAACGACAGGCAGTAATTATTGAAGTAAAACCGGTCCACCGCGTCCA
>QFEY01002768.1:570-21690 GCA_003316435.1 Russula virescens | reverse complement strand
TGGCAATATGGGTATGGGTACATACCCTTACCCATATGGGTAAGGGTATAAAGGGTAAGGGTAAGGGTTTGAGATTTTATACCCAAGGGTTACCCATGTCACCCCCTATTTCTGGCCTTCAAGTATCTTATGCTGTGTTGTAGGAGGTGCTGCAAGCTTTGATGGGGTGGGAGCCATTGGGGATTTGGGATGCAGATGGCTTGGGATGGGGACAGGTATAACTATTAAGTCACAACTGAATTGTGGAATTTGTGGATAGTTGTAGCCTCAAATTTGTAGCCTCAAACACACAATTGTATGTACCGAGTACTACTGACACTCCAATAGACAGTGCTGAAACCCGCCACACCCATAGCTGTGGGTATGGGTTTGGCCCAGGTACCTCAAGCTGGACCTGGACCCGGACCTGTCTGACCCATACCCACATACCCACACAGGTTCACAAACCTGTGCTATGCACTACTACTAAGGAGAGTAATTGGAATGGGCAAAAGGAGTGATCGTCTATTCACCCATCCCAATTACTCGCCTTGTTGGATAGTGTGGAAAAAGTTCAGAGAGGTTAAAGAGTGCAGGTTACTTTCTTTCCTGTCTCTTCTCACTGCTCTCAGATGACACAAGCTGGTTGGGGGTTTTTATTCTCCACAACCAACTTGTGTTATCTGGAGATGGAGAAGAAATGGGAGAGATTCTGATAGTACTCCTTAGCTACAGCTAGACACCTTGCCAAAACATTCCTACATGAGGAGTGTATTTAGGCAATTCCATTCTTAGTGAAATAAGGAAGGATAGAATGGTTAACCAAGCAATTCTTTCCCATTTCACTATGAAGGGTCCTAGTAATGCTTCAACAGACACTGGAGATCACAAGCAATGGATCAATAGATATCATTCTAATGATCCATCACTTGTAAACTCAAGTGTCACATGAAGCATTACTAAGAGGTGTCAGCTTCTACTAGAGATATGCACATCTTCTTTGTCCTCCTTCAGATTTTGATGTGGAGGATCTGCAAGATCAGCCACTTCAAAATCTGAAGAGCGACCAAGCAGAAGTGCATATATCCATTGGCTCTTCTTACATCACCTCCCTTTCAGACTGAAGAGTGAAAGGCGGATGAATACCTGCCACTCTCCAATCTGAAGGAGAGCATGCAGGAAGTGCCAAAGGAATTATTTCTACAGCATCTCACTACAACCTTCTTCCTATTCATGTTCCTTTAACGCCTCTAGAGGTCAGAGGAGAAAGGAGGGATTACCCTTTCTCCCTCACCCTTTAGAGGCAGTACAGGGACATGGAATAGGAAGGAGGTGGCAGAGACTGTAGAAATGTACCTCTAGTTAGTATAGTCACGCAACTCTTTGATCTCCTCCCACCAAAGGGAAGAGAAGCTTCTTTTGAAGCTAGATAGTGCAGAATATAATTCAGCGCAACCTTGCTCCAAAAGAAGCTAATCTGCTCCTTTAATGAGAGAGTCAACATGCTGCGTGACTGCACTATTTCTGTACAGGGAATGATGATTCAGGCATTGTTCCCTCTACAGAAAGAGTTCTCTTCCTGTCCTTCCCTATACCCTGGTTTAGGAATCAACATGCAATACTCTATCATCAGGAAAGTGGGAGAGAGTTCATCACTTCCACTCCCCAGATGGTAGAGTTCGCACCTGTTTTCCAACCAGGATGTAGAGGGGAACAAGAAGAGAATTTTGCATGGCTATATTTCTTGTATCCCTTTTTCTGGGCTTTTTGTCCAAGGTCTTGTCAGCTTGAATCAGATGCAGTGACATGGATGATTACTTCGGTCCATGCCACCCCATCTGATTCAAGTAGTCAAGAGAGTGGGCAAAGCGCAGCAAAGGATACAAGAAATTGTAGCTAAACTATAGTAGCAAAATAAAAGGGGTGGATGGATAAGGAAACATCTTATCCTTACAGACCCACCTCTTGCTTTTGCAAAGAGGTCCTTCTTTGTAAGAGGAGTGGGGAGCAGAGAAGGAGTCTCTGTTCCACATTCCTCTTTCATTGAAGGGAGTCTTACCAGAAGGTTAGTCCAAGACGACTCCTACATCTCAGGAATTTATCTCTGACGAGGTTTTTAGTGAACATGTCAGCAGGGTTTTGATCAGATTGCACATAGAAGAGTGCGATCTCCCTCTGTTCCACTACATCCTTTATGTAGTGGAAGTGAATGTCGATATGCTTTGTGCATTTCTCTTGGACAGGATTAGAGGCATTGAAGATAGCCCCTTGATTGTCTCTGCAGAGTGGTAATGGCTGAAGAGAGTAACCAATTTCTCTCATAACAGATTTAATCCATACCAATTGTCTAGAAGCATCACTCATAGACATATACTCTGCTTCAGTGGAAGAGAGTGCAACAGTTTTCTGTGCTCTACTATTCCAAGAGACAGCTGCCCCTCCAAATTTTACTAGAAATCTGGATGTAGAATGCCTACTGGAAGGTTCAGATCCCCAATCAGCATCAGCAAACACCTCTATGCCTGTTGCAGCTTGTCTATACTCTAGTTGGTACTTTGAAGTGCCTACTAGGTAGTGACAAATATAAAGAGCCTTGTCATAATGCTCTTTATTAGGGTTGGCTGCAAATTGTGACATTTTTGTTACTGCAAAGGCGATGTCTGGTCTGGTTCCTATCATAAGATATAGGAGGGAACTGATCAATTGCTGATACTTGCTTTGCAGCTTGTTATTAGCTGGAGCAGTGTTGGGGGTTGGAACATATCCAGATGGGAGAGGAGTTGGTGCTGCTTTTGCATTATTTATGCCAAAGCGCTCTAATACCTTTGTAAGGTATTCCTCTTGGTGTAGGAGCACTATGTGCCCTTTCCAAAGGATTTTCATCTGTAGGAACTCCTTTGTTTCTCCCATGTCTCGACATTCCCATTGCCTCATAAAGAGGTCTTTGGTGTTGTTCACCTTGTGCAAATCTGGTCCCAGAAATATGATATCATCAACATAAACAATGGCAATGATTCTGGTTCCACCTGCAGCAAACTTTACAAAGAGTCCTGAGTCAGACTTTAAGCATCTGAAGCCTAGCTTTGCCATGGATCTATCCAGCACTCTCCACCACTGGAGTGCTGCTTGTTTTAGACCATAGATAGCTCTTTTTAGTCCCATCACCTTGTGCCCTTGGCCTTTCTTTTTAAACCCTTCAGGTTGTTCCAACTTCCATGTAGAGCTCCTCGTCTAGCTCTCCATAGAGGAATGCAGTGCAAACATCTATGCTCTTCATGTGCCACTTTTGCACTGCTGCTAGTGCAAACATGAGGCGTGCCGATTCATACCTCACTACCAGCGAGAAGATGTCACTGTAATCCACTCCTTCAACCTGAGAGAAGCCTTTGGTGACAAGGCAGGCTCTTTTGCAACCATTGGTCTTTTGATCGAAGACCCATCTGTTCTTTATGATTCTCCAACCATGTGGAGGATCCACCAAATCATAGACATCTCATGCATGGAGTGAGTTAAGCTCCTGCTTGCAAGCATCTATCCAATCCTTTTGTTGTGCACTAGGCATGCACATTATGTCCTTAAAGGACCACTCTCTTATAGATGAGAGATTTGGGACTTCTGAATTTGTGGTTACTGCTTTGGCAAGCAGATGATTCAGAAACCTTGCTCCCCCTTCCTCTGCCATGGTAGGTAGAGCTCCTTCTACTTTGTTCTGGGAATCATCGTCAGTTGTAGTACTGCTACCAGAGGAGCTAGCTGCAGGGTTATCTGCATATTCTAGTTCACTTAAGTCTTCTGGTGTAGCAGGCGGGGGGGAGGCTGGTTCATCAATTCCATAGCCTCCTGGAACTCTGGCCTCTTGTTCCGGAGTTATAGGCCTAGAGATCGACTGTTCCCCCCACCTCTGATGACTAGTGTCCCTCAAAATGTCTGTGGGGTGCCTTTGTTCCCCATACACATTCCCAGGTTGTAGAGGGGGTCTTCTCAAGCATGCAGACCTCCTAGGAGCAGGATCAGGAGAGGGTAATCTCCTAGGAGGTGGTCGCTCAGGAGAGCGCATAGGAAGAGGAGGTCCTCTTTGTTGCAATGCTTGGGGCTGGCTACTTGGGCCAGGAAGTGGTGGGACAAACAGCAGTGGACTGGGAGGTTCACCCAATGGTTGTCCAGGCTGCATCTTACTCCTAGGAGGTGTCAGCAATCCCTGTTGCCGGTGAGGTTTTTTAGGTGGTCTAGGAGTAGACAGTCCAGGCAGTTGAGGAGGTGAAGGTGCAGGTGGGAAGGGATGAGGTTGCAAGTCCCAAGGAAAGGTAGGAGGGTTAGGTGGAGGACCAGGCAATTCACTCGGTGCATCTGCCGAGGGTTGCTCATGGACTGGCTCTCTAACACGAGTAGTAGAGTGTTGTTTCACTGTCTTACATTTAGGGAAGAGTTCTTCATCAAAGATCACAGTAGTCGCACCGACTAAGCGATTGTCTCCTCTCATGAAGAGGTGTCCTTTGATGCCAGCATTGATCCCCAAGTATGTCATAAGTACTGAGTGTGGGGAGAGCTTGTCTTTCCTTTGAGACAGTGTCAAGAAGACATATGCACCACAGCCAAAGACTCTCAGATGCAAGATGTCTGGCTTCTGTCCTTTCATAACTTCACCAGGTGTCTGCCATTTAAGGCAAGCAGTGGGAGTCAGGTTATAGATATGAATGGTGTGTTGCACAGAGAATTCCCACCAGGAATCAGGGAGGCATGCATCATACCGCATGGCTTCCCCCTTATCTATAATTGTGCAATTAAATCACTCTGCATACCCATTTTGTTGTGGTGTATGAGGCGTGCTCTGAAGAATCTTTATCCCTTTGTCTTTGAGTAGAGCAAGAAAGGTATTGCTCTTGTACTTGCCACCTGCATCAGACATCCATTCTTTTATAGTCTTCCCATATTGATTCTCTATCATTGCTAGGAAGTGACAAAGTGCAGCAATTGCAGATGATTTTTTGCGCAGAAAGGTCACCCAAGCAAATGACAAGTGGTCATCCACAAAGCTTATGAAGTACTTATAGTGGTGGTATGACTCAATCGGGAATGATTTAATGTCTGAATGGATCTTTTGCAGGGGGTTGGATGCATGCGAAGTGGATGGAGGGAAGGACTTTTCAGTCATCTTTCCCTTCACACATCCTGAACAAAGGGGAGATTTGTTTGGAAAGACAATGGATGGGAATCCAGTGGTATGATCCTTAGCACATCAGAGTACCTCTCTAGAGGGGTGTCCAAGATGTTTGTGCATCAGGTTGTAGTCTTCTTGGTAGACAGTGTGAATGGTGTGTGCCAACACCTGCTCCGTCTTAAGCCAGTACATGTTGTCACCATTGAAGCATGGTAGACACTGGAGCACTGGGGTTTTAATCCCAGGCATAAGAAGGTTTATTTTTGCAGTGTCCCCATAAACACGCATGCCTTCTTTTAGGAAAGCACCAAGGGATAATATCCTTGTTGTAAGGTGCGGCACATAGTTTACTTCAATCCTAAGGATCTTAGTAAAACTATTCCCTTGGTGTTTGACTTTAAACTGTATGAGTGCATTGCCATACCCTTTTAATTCAAGGGGATGTCCTGCTGTGCCAACCTTCTCTGGTGAGGGGAGGGGCTCATAAGTTAAAAGATCGGAAAGCAATGGAGAAAAATGGGCCAAAGCCCCCAAGTCCAATAACCAGTTTGGGCTTAAACTAACACCCTTACAATAATTACAGGCAGCCATAGGACAATTACATGCATACTTGGAGAGAATCTCCTTGTCCATTCTACTCAAGTGTTCACATGCCAGAACTAGGGGCAGTGGCAAGTTAGTGGCGCACTTAATAGGGTTATTTAGGATGTACAGTCCCATTGCGTCATCAGAGCCCCAATCAATGAGCTCTTTGATGCATGATGCTCCTCTGACCATAGTGTCAGGGAGGCCAGAGCCTTCGGGGAGGCTCGCATCATCTTCCTTGTCTGTAATGAGAATAGGAGCGGTAGCAAAGTTAGTAGGAGGTGCACTCCAACCCCAAAGCAATTTGCTGCTAGTAGTAGTGCTAATCGTACCAGTTATGCCCAACCACTCATTATTGGAGAGCTCAGGGTAGTCCTGGTGTCTCCAGACCTTCTTTGCAGCCTTCCTGGGTGCTGGTGAGGCAACCCTAGGAGTTTGAGGCGCAGGAGAGGCATAGGAGAGGGGGGTTTCGGGCAGTGCCCATTCAAAGCATTTGTCTGCTGCCTCTTGCAGCTGTTTGCACAACTCATAGTCCATGTCTGTCCCTAACAAGGTGTCAGACATGTCTTCATCCAAATCCATCTCGTCCTCAGGGATCATTGAAGATACTCCAGTCATAAACTGGCCTTCTACCCTCTGGAGCATCCTGGTTGTCAGTAGGGCGTTAAGGTGCTCAAGTAGACTGTATGCACTGTTGAGCGAATCATATGGTCCCTCTGAGCGAATGGGAGGGACTGGTGGTTCCTCAACTGTGAGTCTCTGTGAGAGGCCCAATGGGGAGATGGTTGCAATGGTGTGGACTGTTGGTGCCTCATGAGAGGTGGTAGTGATGAAGTGGACAGTATCATGCTTCTTCTTACCCTTTCCTTTACCTTGGCCTCCTCGGAAATTCTTTTTCTTATTCCGGCGCTGGGTGCTGCCCTGATGGGGCGCTCCCTGCTGATGAGGCTGTCCCTGGGGACGAAAGGACTGTCCCTGGGAACAAAAGGACTGGGAGCAGTTAGGAGCTCTCTTTACATTACTAATTTTGTTTACCTGGGAAGATGAGGCGATCTGGGCAGGTACTTTGCCTGCATGCTTTGCCAACTGGACATTCCAGAAGCATTTAATTTGCAGTTTGGCTGCATCATATGTGATGTTTGTGACCAGGGCAACATTAAACACCTGTGGGATGATGAATGAAGTGTGAGGCTCAGGCAAATGAGTTAGGAGCATCATTGCCTTCAAGAAGTTGGCAATAACAACACCATTATTGGACATTTTCTGATAGAAGCTGTCAAGCTTCTGCAGCTGCAGAGTTGGGGGCTGTCTGGGTGTGATGTGGAAGTTCTGGATCTTCTTCCAACAATCAAAGATTTTCGGCGCTGATAAGGTGCCAAACTCCACTTCCAAAGTGGTCCAGACCTGGCTGGAAGTCCGCTCTGCTTGTGCAGCAGTTAGGGAGTGGAGTTCCCAGATGCTGCCCATCACCCAGAGCTGAATTTGCCCCAGGGCACGCTGGTCAGCAGTGTCCCATTTTGCCTGTTCCTGATGCTCCAAAACAGTGGGAGCAGCAGGGTTAGCAAAACCTGGCCTGGTGAAGGTCCCAGAGACGATGAGCCATAGGTCCAAGGACCTGAACAAGGCCTTCATCTTTGGAGCCCAATCACCATAGTTATCTCCATCAAGGATGGCAATTTGCAGTTGGCTTTGTTGGGTCATAGTTGTAAATGGAAGCGTTCTGGATAGATGAACCTTAAGTCAGCATGATGAAGTGCTGAGTGGATCCAGAAAAGGGATAGTGCTTCCAGAACTATGGGGTGGCATCTCTATTATTCCCATTATATTTTCTGGGAGATAAGAGAGTGCCACATCTGGTAGAAGCCTGTTCTTGAGCGGTAAAATGCATCAAAACATTTTCCCATACCTTATGGTCACTATTTCTAGTGACCTATAGGTCTTTTAGGCAATCCCCACTAGGGGGCTTTCCTCTAGGGAAAACAACACCACTCAAGCGCAGCCTTTTGGCACAGCAAGAGGGTGAGGGGCAACCAGGGCCCATAACCTGTCAGCAGCATGATGTGCCCATAGCAGGCTCACCAGTTGTGCTAATGACTACTACTGTGTACTACGAAGTGGGAGAAAACCACACTGGTCATTATGGGGTGAAACAGCAGTCCTTATATACATGAAGGAGGGTGTGACATGACTACATATCTCCATAGACAGTAAAGGAGTGACTAGGGAAATAAGAAGTAGGTATGATCCCAATAAGGGATACTTCCATCCTAATATGGAAGTGGAGCATGTGCGCTTCAACAGTTCGATGAGCCTCAGGTTGAAGATGTCACTCAAAAAAACCCCTCGAAATTGTCACAGGCAATTGCCATTGAGGTAAGTTTCCTGACTTTCATTGTATCTACACACTTATAACTATTTGTATAGAGGCCATTATGGGATGGTCCTGTCAGTGCCATGGGATCAAGTGTGAGCATTGCTAGCATGACCCAGGGCAGTGACAATGCCATGTCACAGGAGGCCATGTTGCAGGAGGCCACATCACAGAAGGCCATGTCACAGGAGGCCACATTGCAGGAGGCCACATTGCAGGAGAGTGCCTCCAGTGGCATTGATAACATATCTTTGCCCAATGCTATGTGGCCAGCAGATACTGAGTTGGTTTCAGTTACAGGGACTAATAAAGTTTTGCTCACTGTCCAGTTGCCAGTGATGTGTACTGTCTTCCACACAGCCTTTGAGCATCTTCAAGTGTCCCTTCTTTTTATTCATGTGTTTCCTGACTCTGCTCTTGCCCATTCTATGGCCAGTGAAGCTATTGCAATTGCTGCTAATTCTCATTTGCCAACCTCATTGAACATCCATATGCAGCTCCAGAGGGATGAAGAGTATATGTCCAAAATGTGCCATCTGGTAAGTCATATTGCTTTGATATCAAATATAAATTTACTGATGCCTTTAGCCATGTGCTTGCATTGCCCTTTTCCAAGGGGAGGTCAAGGAACAATGTGCCAGCATGATTCAGCCTTCCTTTTTCTTGGCCAGACCTGCCACTACCATTATACAGCTAGTTGAAAAGCAGTTGTCAAATTATCTCTACACCTTCCCTACAGCACAAATGGTGAGATGACATATCTTGTTGGCATTATCTAACTGTTCTTGCAGCTTAACAATGTGCTTCTGTTGCACACCTGCCCCTATTGGAATGCCCAAATTATTTCAGTAATCAGAGATAGGGATGGACATGGGTGCAGGTAATCCTACAGTATTATGGTCACAGGTGTGACAGGTATGGGTGTGGTGTTGGACTTTGCTACACTGCAACAAACCATAACCTGCCTACAGTAATCCACAGGTTTTCCTCTCAAATGCCTGCTCGACCCCTCAAGACCTCAAAAGAACTTTCAGTAGCTCTCACCTGCCTTCAGTCAGGTGATGGCCAGGAAGATGTGCAAGGAACCAAATATTTTGGCTTAGGAGTTATCGCCATCACCTTTATCCATCTCCTTGCTCTGGCATCAGTGAGCACACTTTACTGTGTCTTGGGAGCACTTGGCAAGACTACATGCACACACACTCTGCCTGCTATATCTTTGATACTGATTCTGATTGGCACCCACAATGTTTGATAGCCTTACCCTCTTGCACTTGCTCTCCTTTCATTATTTGGCATATGTTTAGTAGGAGTCATCGCTTTCCAAATTGGCACAAACAAGCTCAAGAAGCTTGGCATCCACCATGGTAGGTTTCCCTTCCCTCTCCATGTCTGTTCGATATGCAGCCTTCATATCTTGCCCTCTTGTCCCCAAATAGATTCGCACAGACATCAAGCAGGTTTTTATACTGCCCATGGTCCAGAAGTGGAGTCTGGGCCAGCTCCCACAACTGGCGATATCTCAGATCCCAAGAAAATAGAAAAGGATTCGCATGCCGGCCATACATACAAGCACATGGATACCCAAGAGGAAGAATTGTTTTGGACAGATGAAGATGCTATACCTCAGCTGATTGGTGTTGCCATCCTTGAATTTGGTGTCATCTTGCACAGGTACACATCTTTCGTTGGGTGTCCTTATTGTTCCACACCGCTAACCCACCTTCTAGCATTCTTATTGGGCTCACCTTGGCCGTCGACGAAAGATTGCTCTTCATTGGAGTAATCTTCCATCATATGTGTCATCTCTTCATCAAGGATAATTCCCTGCAGCAGTGTCATGAACCGCTCATTCATTGGCCCTCTTGCAGAAATGTTCAAAGTCCTCAGTATTGGTTCCCAGCTTGTGTACCTCTCCATTCCACCCGAATACTGCTTTGTGCCCTACATTGGTGCATTCCTCTATGGCATCACAACACCCTAGGCATCGCCACAGGTCTCGGCGTGCGCATGACATACAACCCATTCTCAACACACACGACCTTAGTCTCTGGTATGTTCAACACAGATATCCTCATGTACATGGGCATGTGACCTAGGCAATTTCAGAACTTGGCTCACGTCACACTCAAGTGACATTGCTTCAACCAACACCACCGCCACAAGCCCCAGCAATATCACCCTCAACATTGCAATGTAAACAACAATGCACATGCCTATGACACTGCCTCCAAATCCACTATGTCCCAATTGCACCACCTCCCACAGTTATCTCCTTTGTGCCTATCAGGTATGGCAGCCATGCTTTGGTCCTCACCGGCTTTTGTTGAATCTCACACTGTGAATTATCAGGCAAATCCAAGCCACATCTTGGACCCATCCCTATACCATCACATCCTCTCAACAAAATTAAAGCGATGGATATCTGAATGAGCAGGATCAGACGTCCTTCTGCAGCAAGGCAATGGTGATAGTATGCCACCCCAGTCTCAAAGACTGCAGTGCCAACAAGGCAACATTGCATTCAGCCCTTGAGGTCTCAGCAATCCTCTCAGCTACAACAACAACTGCAGCAATGACTGCAAGCAACAACATAAGTGCAAGAGTGAATGTGTTGGCAGTTGGTGGCACTGACAGGAATCTCAGCAATGACAGCAGCATCGGCATCAAAGACAATGGCATTGATGACAACCATGGCAACATTGACAGCAACTCTGGCAATTCCAGCATGAACAACACTGCTACGATTAGCACTGCAGAAAGCAACACATCGACAGCAGTGTTGACAGCAGCACCACTGACATCAACATCAATAATGCCTGCCTGAGTCACCTACACTGCCTATACAACCACCAACCATGCAGGATCTATTAGGGTTGATGTTTAGAATAGTACATATTGTTTAGTCATATTGTTTGGCTGTGAATCAACCGTGGTGTGTACCTGCGGTAATACTGTGTGATTGTGCAGTGTACCACAGTGTGCTGACACTGTGGTTCATAAATAAAACCCATGGTTTGAACCCTTCACCATGGGTATGGGTGTGTAATGGGTATGGTGTCATGGGTAACAGGTGCAGTGTGGGCTCAAGTCACCCACAGTGTGACCTGTGTCTATCCCTAATCAGAGATCTCTATTTCAGTGGGGGGACCAACTCCTATGCTTTTTGCTTTGAAAAGTAAGTATTTTTTTTGTTTCTGGCATGTGAATGCCATTATGCTGAAACTATATATAGTCACTTCCCAACTTCTCAGGGTAATAATGGGTTGGAGAGGCATGAGGTGCCAATACCCATGGTGGCCTTGGTGGCCACAGCGGTGAGTCATACTATCTATCTGTGGTATACTAGTAATATTAATATGTTGTATAAGCTCTATGCTGCCATCCATGAATGGCATACTGGAAAGCATCACCCCACAGACTTCTCAGCAAATGCTTATCTTGATGTGTATCAAGGCCATATTGACACATTTCATCATATTCAGGAGCATCGTCCTCGTGCCTTTCATACTATAATGTCAGACATATATTCTCAGGCAAGGTGAGTATTTGGTTGTAATAATTGTTGTTGTTGTTGTCACCACTAATACATCATTGTATATTCAGTGTAACAGATGATGGTACTGCAGTGGTTCCAATTGTGGACCTTGAGATTGAAGCACTTGAAGCTTAATTGAACAGTTTTGGTTTCAACACCAACTACACTTTCAAGTCCCATTGTATATCATTTGTGGCTTTTACATGATGTGATTCACTAACTCTCTTCCAGTCAACATAGGGTCTTTATACCAAGTTGTCAAGAACTCTCATTTCTGTTGCATTGTATCAGTTAGTTACTATTTATTTTATGTGATTTGGTATTCATAATACCATTGGACAATGGTAGCGTACTGTTATAGTACTGTAGCCAACAAGTTAGCTAAGTTAGAAAATATCATATATTTTCAGAAAATTATGCATGAGAGTGAGCTAAATTATGCAGTAATATTGATCATAAAATATGAAAAATAATGATAATATAAGTAGGCTATGGTCAGCATATGTGGACCAAGCTAGCGAGCAATAATCTAGCTTATGGGTAGCTTACTAAAAATTATCACTAGCGAACCAAAATTATCAAAGTATCTTTTCCCTGATGAAGAGCATCAGGGGGGACTAGTGTTGGGGAAGTTTGGTTTGTGCCTGAAACTGATTTGTGAAATAGGGGTCAAGATCTTATCTGATTGCTTAGAAAATGTAGGGGCACTAACTACAGATGTAGAAGATGGTGCTCCTAAATTTTCTAAAGTAATTGGATAAGATCTTGACCCCTATTTTGCAAATTGGTTTCAGGCACAAACCAAACTTCCCCAACACTAGGGGGGACAAGTCAGGACAGCAATAGAAAGCAAGAGAGTGATGTGCACTCTGTTAATTTCTGAATGATATACTAGGTACAGTTAGTAATAGTATAGTTAATCAGCATGAAGTAATGTACCCCTCAGTCAACGGAAGAGAGAAAAGACTGAGGGAGTTGCAATGCATATGCAGTTGCAAGTATAGGCAGCATCACATGAACAGTTGCCCAAGTGTCATAACCAGCTTATGACCAAACTCCAACACTTGCTACAATCCATCTTGGGATCATTATTGCAATAGCAATCAGGTGATGTTCTGGTGTTCAGATAAGTCAGCAGAGGGAGCAGAGCTTTACCTATGTGTCAGGCAATCTTGTAATAGAACTAAATGTGGCCCTAAGTCAAGTGAAGTCAGGAATTGCCTAATTAGGCAGGAGGTTGGCCTGGGAAGGTCTGGTACAGATGGTGCACAAACAAGTTGATTGATATAGCTCAATCACTAAGCTCTATGTGACTTGCAAGTGAACACAAGTCAAAAGTAAATGATCAGAGATGAAGGGGGCCTTGGATGTGCACACAAGAGGTTCAGAGTAATAAGACAAAAACTGAGTTAACTCAGGCTTAGGGCCTAAGTTCAGTACTAGCACAGGTATAAATACAAGTATACTACTGGCTGACAAATCAGTCTTGCTAAGTGGTTAACTAAGCTGACTAAGTGCAATCAGTAATGCTAAGTAATCAATTAAGGAATCAGGTAATCAGACAAGAGAGATCAGTAAGCAATAAATGTTACTGGCCTCTGGGAACAGGTCTACTGTTGTACTGGTGTAAGTTCAGGAACCAGCCTCATGTTTGCCTCATGTACGATTATAGGGTACTGTCATGTTTGCCTCATATTTGCCTTGCATTTGAGTCGTGTACTTGTGTTCCTTATAGCTGTACACCTCATGGAGGCCTTGTGTTTCATGCTTAGTAAGATGTCCTGAAGAAGTATATAAACTATGCCTTGCTGTCCCTAAGATGGCAAGTTGAGTCTCCTGTCTTAGTAGTCTCAATATACTCCTCTTCTCCATTTACACTGTGGGTGGCTATTGGGTCGGAGCCCATTTAGTGGGAACCCTTACCAGGCAAAGCCATAGACAACACTTCAGAGTCATCTCTCTTATCCTCATTATCGACTTAGTGTGTCTCAAGCACTACTTAGCAGTCAGACTATCCCTTCGAGCTTAGTCTATTGTCAACTGCACTATGTGGTGGTGACAATGAATCAGCAAGTGATAAGAAGTATAGTAAGCGAGCTGATGAATCACAGAACAATCAGTAAGTAATCTGACAAACCAATGATGTTAAACTGAGCAATAGAACAGTAATCTGGTCATGAGAACAAGTATAGTGACAAAGGGAGAGTAATCAGTACAGTAATGCAGAACAGAAGGAGAGCATGCAGCAAGGAGTCCTGGAGGTCACATGATGTGACATGTGATCAGTCATATGAGTGATCACCTGATGTAGCACCTGACCAGTCATGTGACTGGTCACCTGACAGGGCATGTGATCTGTCATGTGACAGATCATGTGAGGGTCCTGGATCAGATGTGAAAGGCAGGGAGTTCCAGGGGATTTGCTGGGAGGTACAGGTAGGGATACAGGAAGGGTCTATGGGAGGACCAGGGCTGGAGTTTGTAACAACACTCCTCCTCAACATAAGGACAAGTGGTTACAGATGATAAGACCTTGTCTGAGGTCCTACTTATGATAATGAGCCTAGTGAAGTACAGATAACTGGTGAGTTTCCAAGTGAAGTCATGTTGTGCCTAATTAGAAAGAAGCATGGCCTGGAATGGTCCAGCATGCAATGTGCAACTAAGGTTGATTGTTATAGCACAATCAATAAGCTCTGGACAAGTTGTGACTTAACACAATCTCAAAAGTGAATGCTAGAGAGATAAAGAGGGCCCTTAGATGCACAAGGATGGAATGAGACAATAGCATGTATTAAATAACACAAGCTTAGGGCTTGTGGTATATACAGGTGTCTCTATTTATACATGAATGTCTTTTCCAGAACATTCCACAACAATAATCAGATGAGTAAGCAAGAAAAGGAGCAAGTCAGCAAATCTGTAAGTGATGAGTAAAACAAGACAGGAAGTGAGTTGGTGGATCAGTAAGCCATGAGTGAACAAATTGGCAATATGCTATGCCCTATTTTCTCCTTTCAGTATGCTCTACTACACTAGGACCTTCTATGGACCATTCCACTTCTTTCTCCTTCTTTCCCTTACCTTCCATACCATTCTGCTGCACTCAGACTGTTCTCTGGACTTGTAGTATGTTCTATTCCTTTCTGTTACCTTCTGCTACCTCCTATTGTATTCTCATTGATTGTGCTTTGATACTGTGGACTGTGCTTTGATACTACAGACTGTGCTTTGCTATGTATGCAACTGCAATCTGATTCCATCTATTCTCTTAGTTTCTAGTTACTTCTGTGCCTGCATGTATATAAGATGTGCCAGTTCTAACACCAGGCCTTAAGCTTGGTCTTCTGTACAATACAGGACTTACCTCATCATTACCCTGTGTGCCCCTCTAAGTTGTCCATCTGAGCTTCACTCCCTCAAGCTTGTCCTCCACTCCTTCAAGTTCACTTAAGTAATCGGCAACACCAGCTGATCTGCTCTGGACCAGGAACCTACCTAATCTGGATTCAATATATTGCTCTCATTTAGGGCTCCAGCACCTAAACCTCAATCGATCACTACATGTCTGAACCAGCACCTAACCGGCCTGGACACCCAAAGACTTGTAAGGGACCTCAGGTCTATAAACATAGCATAAGGTAGCTTGCTACATAAAGGTGGTCAGCACCTGTCTATATAGAAACACTCTTAGTGGGGATAACCTATTGTTACACTTGCAGTCCTATGGTTCTGCATGTTGCCCTAAGCTGATTAGTTAGGTCTTAGGCTAGACTAGTATGCAATCTAGTTATGCAGTAGGAGGAACTCCCTGCACCCACTCTAACATATTTGAGCATGCTCTAAAGTAACTGAGCATGAAGGTGACATGCATCATCTATATACAACAGCAACCTCAACCAAGAATGAACCCTCTTGGTCAAACATGCTTTAGTCCAAGCATAATACAACAAGTCAGCAAATCAGTAAGTAATTGGTAATCAATGAGTCAGTATATCAGTAATCATACAAGTCACAGGATGGATCAGAGCAAAACACATAACAACAGACATGAATGTATAGTAGTCTGTCCACAAGTGTGGTCATATAGTGAGAGGGAGATAGCACATGGTGTGGTGTGTTGTATAGTAATTGTCTGTGAAAAAGGAAAGGAAAAAAGAAAAGGGACATTTGAGAAAAAGAAACAATCTTAACTCCTCCTCCTCATTGCTCCTCCTCATCCACTTATCCCTACTCCTCCTCATCCTCCAACCATCTCACAGAGCACACTCCTTCTTGAGCTCAGTGTGCTCCTCCTCACATGCAGGGGACAGAAGCTTTGGTCTCAGGCTGAGCATCATATGAAGGTGCTCAAAAGTGTAACAACCCAGAGGCTTTGTTAGAATGTCTGCAATGTTTTCTTCAGAGTCCATGCATTCAACTATAGCATCCTTAAGGCATACCAGGTCCTTGATGGTGTGGAACCAAACTCTGATGTGCTTGACCTGTGGGTGTGAGATCAGAGATGTGGTCTTCTGTCAGTCAGATCATGGCATTATTGTCACAGTAGAGTGTTGTTGGTTTCTTTGGAGTGAAGTTAAGACCTTCTAAGAGTTGGCATAGAAATACAGTTTCTTTGCCAGCCTTGTGTAGGGTGATGTACTCTGCATAGCACGAGGAATCAGCAACTACTTGCTGCTTCTTGGAGCTCCAGGAAATGGCACCAGAACCTAGGGAAAAGTAGTAACCTCCAATTGAGTGCTCATCTCTTTGCAGTTTGAGTAATCAGAGTTAGAGTACCCCACCAGGACATTGTCTGCATGTCTGCTAAGGGTAAGGCGAAAATCCTGGGTTCCTTTGAGGTACTGAACAACATGGACTGCTGTGGACCAATGTTCTGGGCAATAACAGTCTAGGACAGATGTGAGGCATCCCACTGCAAAGGCAATATCCAGGTGAGTTGCAACAGCAATGTAATTCAGGCTGCCAACAAGTTTGCAGTATGGGGTGGATTCTGCCCAGGATACAATTTCCAGAGGTGTGGGGATGGAGGGGTTAGGGTGCTGGAGTTGTAAGCCAGTGACCATTGGTGTGTCCATGATGTGAGCATCAGTTTGGCTGAATTGCTCAACAATATGGTTGATAAAGGATGATTGGGAAAGGGATATAGTTTTATTAGTTAAGTCACATTCAATGGCAATGCCAAGGGTGAACTTAATGGGGCCCAAGGCAGATATTTCCCATTTGGAGTGCAACTGTTCTCCAAAATGATTGTTCTCAGAGGTAGTAGATGCCATGCTTATGATATCATCAATGTGGAGGGCAAATATGATGGTTTCTTCAGGAGATTGGCAGATGTATACACACTGTTTGCATGCTAGCCATGTGAATCCCAATTGGATAATAGCATTGTGAAATGTTTTGTTCCAAATACAGCTCACCTGCTTCATGCCATAGATGCTTTGTAGGAGCTTCATGACCCAGTCTTCTTTGCCTAGTTCTTTGAAGCCATACAGTTGTTCCATCCATGTTGTCTTATCATCTGGCAGGATTCCATGTAAGAAGGCTGTTTTAATGTCAAATTGTTGCATGTCCCACCTAAGGGTGGCAGCAATGTGAAGAATGGAATGGAAGAAGCCAAACTGTTTGGTTTCCCACAGAAATGGCCAAACTGAAACCCAAACTTCCAGTTTGGTTCAGTTTGAAACTGAGTTTGAGTTGGTTTGAAACCAAACTTCCCCAACACTAGTGCCACCTGTCCCAGCCCTCCCAGTCCAATCTCCTGCCTAATTAGGCAACTTGCAACTTCACTTGACTTAGGACCACCTTCAGTCCTCCATTTGTACCACCTGATGCATAGGTAGAGCTCTGCTCCCTCTGCTGACTCACTTGAATACCAGAATCTTATCTGATTGCTATTGTGATAATGCTCCCAAGATGGAGCATAGCATGGTCTATGTGCATGCCCTGGGTATATAAACCCCCCTGTTGGCAACTCATTTTGCCCTCAAAGCTGGGCTTGCTCACCTCAGTTTCTCTTTATTTCTTTTATTTTGTATTTTTGACTCATAGTAGTAAGTAGTTTACATGAGTTAATATTTTTTTTTTTCTTTTTTTAACTGGCACCTGTATGATATATCATGGTGTCTTGACACCATGGTTACAATATATAACCTGCAGGTCTGACCTGTTGTGACAGGGATAGTGTGAATATGGGTATGGTGTCATGGGTCACAGGTACAGTGTCAGTGAGAAGACCCACAGTGTGACCCATGCTACACCTTAAGTATAGTAGATAGGACCTTGGGGATCCTAATTGCCAAACTCAACCTCAAGGAGATTGAATGAAGTGGATTCTTTGGTTTCAACAGACCAATGAAGCTCAGGACACCTATTGTATGTCATCTTTATGTTCATTTGTGCAATTTGCTAAAACAATTCCAGTCAACAATAGGTTCTTTATACCCAGTTGTCAAGTACTTGCATTGCTAGCTATCTCTATATGATTTGGTATTGGTACCATTGGACAATGGCCTGGTTTGTGTAGTGGTCAACAAGTTATAGTTTGTACAATAATATCATTTATTATTGCAGATCTATGTGTAAGATTGGTAAAAGTGGTCCAGCACTATTTTTCATTATCAAGCATAAGTGAACATAGGTTAAGTTTAATTATAGGTGGCAACATAATGAGTGATAATCTATGATGACACTATATTACAAAAAATTACCACTAATGATCTTGTTTTATCATGGGAGGTTCTTCCTGAGGTATGTAGTGGATTGTGATTCACAAAATCTACTATTAATCCTGTCCTTGACAGGTTTGAGATGCCCTTGGGCCTCAGGTGGGTTTGAAATATAACACAAAGGCAACATCATAAGTAATATCAAACAAAAGCAGCAATCAGGAAGAAAGTGTATGAACAAAATCTGTAACCTGGGATATATAATCTGGCCAAGTTGATGGAAACTGCTCCCTGACTGCATTATGGGCATCAGAAGTGGTGCACCAAGAATAGGCCATATCCAATGCTTTATTATAGGGTGGCCTAGATGATGAAGCATAAAAAAGGGAGGCCTGTTCTAAAATGAGAATGGTGACTGCTTTCCATGTTAGAGATTGCAGAAGCAGATAGCAGAGATGTACCAATCATCATGTGATATGTATCACCACTGGATATAGATAAGGGTGGCTGAAAGGACATTAGCAAAATCAAAGAACTGTGTTATAATAACTGTACATTGGCTAGAAATGATTTCATTGTAGAGATGATGGTCTGCAGCACACAGAAAGGAGGATATAAGAAGACAGAGAAGGAAAATGCATGAGGAGAACCCACATTCTGGCAAATTAGGGCAGGGGTTGGGATAGAATCAGTGGGCTCTAATTAAGGGAGTGAAGGGTACTCACATACTGCATAGCACAACAGAGTGAATAGATCAGGATACTGGAAGAAAGGAAGCAAGTTAAGGGCACCCACTTCCTATTCAGGTCAACAGGAGGGACAAGTCGGTACAACAAGAGAAAGCAAGATAGTGAGGGGGCACTCACTTCCTGTTAAGCAGAGGGAGAGACAAATAAGGACAGGAATAGAAAGCCATAGAGCGAGGCCCACTCACTTGCTGTCAAGGGCATTGGGAGGGACAAGTCAGGACAGGAATAGAAAGCGAGAGAGCAAGACCCACTCACTGGCTGTCGAGGGCGTCGGGAGGGACAAGTCAGGACAGCAATAGAAAGTGAGAGAGCGAGGCCCACTCACTTGCTGTCGAGGGCATCGGGAGAGACAAGTCAGGACTGGAATAGAAAGCGAGAAAGCGAGGCCCACTCACGAACTCTCGAGGGCATCGGGAGGGACAAGTCAGGACAGGAATAGAAAACGAGGGAGTAAGGCCCACTCACTGGCTGTCGAGGGCATCGGGAGGGACAAGTCAGGACAGGAATAGAAAGTGAGAGAGTGAGGCCCACTCACTTCCTGTCGAGGGCATCGGGAGGGACAAGTCAAGAAACGAATAGAGAGCGAGAGAGCCAGGCCCACTCACTCCCTGTCGAGGGCATCAGGAGGGACAAGTCAAGAAACGAATAGAGAGCGAGAGAGCCAGGCCCACTCACTCCCTGTCGAGGGCATCGGGGAGGGACAAGTCAGGACAGGAATAGAAAGCGAGAGAGCGAGGCCCACTCACTCGCTGTCGAGGGCATCAGGAGGGACAAGTCAAGACACAAACAGAGAGCGAGAGAGTGAGGCCCACTCACTTCCTGTCGAGGGCATCGGGAGGGACACGTCAGGACAGGAATAGAAAGCAAGAGAGTGAGGCCCACTCACGAACTGTCAAGGGCATCGGGAGGGACAAGTCAAGACACGAATAGAGAGCGAGAGAGCCAGGCCCACTCACAAACTGTCGAGGGCATTGGGAGGGACAAGTCAAGACACGAATAGAAAGCAAGAGAGCGAGGTCCACTCACTTCCTGTCGAGGGCATCAGGAGGGACAAGTCAGTACACGAATAGAAAGCGAGAGAGCAAAGCCCACTCACTTCCTGTTGAGAGCATCGGGAGGGACAAGTCAGGACAGCAATAGAAAGCGAGAGAGCGAGGCCCACTCACTTCCTGTTGAGGACATCGGGGGGGACAAGTCAGGACAGGAATAGAAAGCGAGAGAGCGAGGCCCACTCACGAACTGTTAAGGACATCGGGAGGGACAAGTCAGGACAGGAATAGAAAGTGAGAGAGCGAGGCCCACTCACGAACTGTTAAGGGCATCGGGAGGGACAAGTCAAGACACAAATAGAGAGCGAGAGAGCAAGGCCCACTCACTTCCTGTCGAGGGCATCGGGAGGGACAAGTCAGGACACAAATAGAAAGCAAGAGAGTGAGGCCCACTCACTTCCTGTCGAGGGCATCAGGAGGGACAAGTCAGTACACAAATAGAAAGCGAGAGAGCGAAGCCCACTTACTTCCTGTTGAGGGCATCGGAAGGGACAAGTCAGGACAGCAATAGAAAGTGAGAGTGCGAGGCCCACTCACTCCCTGTCGAGGGCATTGGGAGGGACAAGTCAGGACAGCAATAGAAAGTGAGGGAGCGAGGCCCACTCACGAACTGTCGAGGGCATCGGGAGGGACAGGTCAGGACAGGAATAGAAAGCAAGAGAGTGAGGCCCACTCACAAACTGTCGAGGGCATTGGGAGGGACAAGTCAGGACAGGAATAGAAAGCGAGAGAGCGAAGCCCACTCACTGGCTGTCGAGGGCATCGGGAGGGACAAGTCAGGACATGAATAGAAAGCAAGAGAGCGAGGCCCGCTCACTGGCTGTCGAGGGCATCAGGAGGGACAAGTCAGGACACGAATAGAAAACAAGAGAGCGAGGCCCACTCACTCCCTGTCGAGGACATCGGGAGGGACAAGTCAGGACAGGAATAGAATGCGAGAGAGCGAGGCCCACTCACTCCCTGTTGAGGGCATCGGGAGGGACAAGTCAGGACAGGAATAGAAAGCAAGAGAGCGAGGCCCAC
>QFEY01002765.1:0-18912 GCA_003316435.1 Russula virescens | reverse complement strand
TGAAGAATACCCATCGCAATGACATTCGTCATGCTCTCAATAACTTGCCAGATAGTTTGGACGAGACATATAGTCGGATCCTGAAAGGGATTCCTCAAGGGAAACAGAAATACGCTCACCGCATGTTCCAATGTGTTGCGGAGTCCATTCGACCCCTTCTCGTGAAGGAGCTTGCATATATCTCTGCGATTGAATTTGACGCGGAACCATTTCCCCATTACAACACGACGTGGTGCCCGAGGAACCCAGAAGATGAAGTACTATCCATATGCTCAAGTTTGGTCACTATGGTTGAGATGGACGGCTCGCGAGTGGTCCGGTTCTCTCACTTTTCAGTCAAGGAATACTTGACATCGCCACGCCTTGCCGAGGCTGAAGAATGCCTTTCCCGGTTCCACATTCTTTCCAATTCAGCACACATGACCCTCGCCGAGGCATCCCTGAGCGTCCTTCTCGCGTTGGATGGCCCGGTTGACAAGGACAGCATGACGGACTTCCCCCTCGCCATGTATGCGGCCCAATACTGGGTGAACCATGTGCAGCACCACGAGATACCTTCGAGAATCAAAGACGCAATGAGGCATCTTTTTGATCCTGACGAGCCACACTTTGCAACGTGGGTGTGGTTACACGATGTTGACCGTTCATACCTGGGAACCATGTTCACAGCGCGACCATCACCACCAGACGCTGTTCCATTGTACTATGCCTCACTATTAGGTTTCCCTTCCCTTGTAGAACACCTACTCGTTACTCACCCAGGGGGCATCAACTCCAAGGGCGGATGTTACACTACTCCGTTACATGCAGCAATCGTCAAAGGAAATACTGAAATCGTGAGGTTACTTTTAAAACAGGGTGCAGATGTAGGCGCCTTGAACAATAATGGGCTGAGCCCGCTGCATGAAGCATCAGACAGAGGGTATCTGGATGTCGTAGGGTTTTTGCTTGACTACCATTCGGATGTCAACTCTCGAAGCATAGGAGAGGATACTCCATTGATGATCGCATCGTCCAGGGGCGAACTAGAGATTGCTCGGGAATTACTACGGTGTGGTGCATCTGTCGACTCAAGTGGAAGCAACGGCTGGACCTCGTTGATGTTGGCATCACAAAATGGACATCTTGAAGTTGCACGTTTGTTACTCCAGAGCAACGCGCGTGTCGATTCCTGTAACGACGATGGCTCGACCTCATTGATGTGGGCATCGCGAAATGGACATCTTGAAGTCGTGCATTTGTTACTCAAGAACAGCGCGACTGTCGACTCCTGTGACAACTGTGGCTGGACCTCATTGATGAAAGCATCGGGAAATGGACATCTTGAAGTCGTGCATTTGTTACTCCAGAAAAGCGCGACTGTCGACTCCCGTCAAAATGATGGCCGGACCTCATTGATGATAGCATCGCAAAATGGACATCTAGAAATCGTGCATTTGTTACTCCAGAACAGTGCGACTATCGACCCCCGTCAAAATGATGGCTGGACCTCATTGATGTTGGCATCGGCAAATGGACATCTTGAAGTCGTGCATTTGCTACTCCAGAACAGCGTGACTGTCGACTCCCGTAAAAATGGCGGCTGGACCTCATTGATGTTGGCATCGAAAAATGGACATCTTGAAGTCGTGCGTTTGTTACTCCAGAACAGCGCGACTATCGACTCCCGTCAAAATGATGGCTGGACCTCATTGATGGTAGCATCTCAAAATGGACATCTCGAAGTCGTGCGTTTGTTACTCCAGAACAGCACGACTGTCGACTCCCGTTCAAATGATGGCTGGACCTCATTGATGGTAGCATCGCAAAATGGACATCTTGAAGTCGTGCGCTTGTTACTTCAGAATGGAGCAGCTCCAGGCTCTCGCCCTATCGACAACCAGTCAGAACAGAGTGGTATGTAATGTTACCTTTCTCCTGCACACCAGCCCATGATCGCCACGCAGATTTAAATACAAATATTCAGAACTTCTCCTTCTCTAGTCCCCTCCATCTCGCGTCCACCAGCATTCATCCCGCTGTTGTGGAATTACTTGTCGAGTACGGCGCAGATGTTAATTCCCGGAATCGGAACCAAGAAACGCCTTTACACCTGGCATCAAGTCACGGGCAACTCAACATTGCAGAGATCCTGCTCATATCTGGATCTAATGTCTGCCTTTGCGATAGCGAGGGTTCCACTCCACTACACAAAGCAGCCCAGAGTGGACATCTCGCAGTAGTGACACTGCTAGTCATGTTCAATGCGGACGTCAATAGTCGCAATAGCAACAACGCGCTCCCTTTAGACCTAGCACATCGTAATGGGAAACGTGATGTGGCAAAATTTCTAGCGGAGTGCATGGGTGTCGCGGTTCCTCAGGATGATACCAATGTGACTCATTCGGACCCAGCATCGCGAGTTCCCTTGTCCGAAGTTTCCCAACCATCCATTGCCTGCATGCAAGGCGCAGAGGTGTCTGACGAGGGGACTTCACTGCATACTGCGTCGGAGGCAGGGGATGTTCACATCGTGCGGTCGTTACTGGATGGCGGTGCGGATGCCAACGAACGAAATGAATTCCACAGGACTCCGATTTTTTATGCGTCTCAGAACGGAAGGGTTGAAGTTGCCAAGTTACTCATCGACCGTGACGTGGATGTAAACTCCCGCGACAAGACTGGTTGGACCCCGTTACACTTAGCCTCACGATATGGACACTTGGGTGTTGTCCAATTGTTACTCAGCCACGGCGCTAATGTGGATGTAAAGAAGCATGACTACTGGACTGCATTGCATCTTGCATCAATGGCTGGCCATTTCGAGGTTGTCAAGGCGCTCCTCGAGCACAGGGTGAATGTTGGTGTGCGGAATGATCAAGGCCAGACACCATCTCAAGTTGCATCGCGGAGCGGGTATTGGAATATTGTGCGATTACTAGCGGAATATGATGATGAAGTAGATGAGATGTAGGGCATTATCGAAGGCAATGACATCGTTTTTTACGCATGGGATACACGCACTCGGATACGCGTTCGATTGGGAGCTTGAAGTAGTCCACAGATAATATCGGATGTTCCCCATACGTTAACCCCCACCTGTCGAGACTGTAATACCCTACTCTCATGGACGTATATGGTGAAACCGGCCTCGGGGAGCCTCGCGTCCCTTGGTAGTAGCATCTCACAGCACACCGTGATATTACAATCACCTAGTATTAACTTGTATCATGTTCCGTAACCTTGGTTTGTCCTACTGACGTTTCTATTCTCCCCTTCTTCTCAATATTCATTTTTGCTATGTGACGTCTCACGGGAATGAACGGGTACTTATCGTCTTATCCGAAGGGACACGACGTGGGTGGAAAGAAACCGTAGCGTGGTTCTGTGTGGTCATGCCTGTGAATTCGGGAAGGGAGGACGAGGAGGACAAGCGGGGGCGCTGGCAAAGGGGTCCGCGTGCACGGCGTAGTCAAGATAACGCACGAAATGGAACTGAATAAGTTGGATCCGATGTCACAACGCCGACCCTGTTGCCGGAAGTCGAGCGAACGAAGTAAGAAGTAGAAGTGATAGGACAATATAAGGATGGACACAGTGGAAGGCCACGGGGCGCCCATACAGGGGGGATATTATGCAGACCATGCAAGTTAGGCATAGATGTCGTTCACTTGCGTCCGTCAAGGACGTGGTGCCCTTTCTATTTGATTCTCGAGTGGTATATATCTAGAACAGTGCCACTTGATGTAGAAAAGGATAGGGAAGAAGGAAGAAATGGAAGGAAGAAGATAGAGGCACGAGAGCGCGAATCAGTTACCTCGGCGACAATGCGTCTGGCAACGCGAAACCAAGCATAAAACGAAGAAAGAAAGTCAATGGTATCTAGAGAAAGTGTGTTGTGGGCGCGTGGTTGGGGCGGACACCATGGCGCATAGAATTAATGCTAGCTGCGCAAGGCTGTAAATTAGCTGCGCGTTTTTGCGCTGGGCGGATCGTCAGGGTGAGGATCCGCCGGTCAATCGCCCGGGCTCTTCGGGTGACGAGGTGAAACTATCGAGGGTGAGGGCCGGCGCAGGTGCGCGAGTGAGAAGGCGGCGCGCTGCTGCGAGTGCTTGTTTTGAGGCTACAATGTGTGCCTCCCTTAACACAATGCTAACATCCCTGCGGGGGCTGGCCGAACAGCGAATGAATCGTCGTATGGGTGGTTCCTGGCACGCGGCCATGAGTCTGTACGATCGGGTACACTTTATATTGTATCATATACAGCAGCATATTGTTTCCCGATTGCGATGCAAGAAATGTGTATGAGTTGCGAAGGCCAACCTAGCGTCAAACACAGCTTATGACACTTCGCTCCGCATGCGAGCCTGCCCTGCCAGTGCCCCGTTCGGATGGAGTCCAGCTCTTGGGCGTTGTGTACTGGTCTCAGCCTCCAGTCGCTTTATGTACGTGATCAATGGCTCGGGGCTCTCGACTAAAAATAAGCTCGGTGGGCAAAACGAAGTTGCAACTGATCTGTTGAGGCAGTCTTCTAAGTTAGAGAAGCGAGGATCGTACTGAGAAGAGACTACTGACTTGAGTTGGCGAACCATCGCGTGTTCACCAATTCCGAAGTCGGCTTATCCGCCGGTTAACCGAGTTAATTGAGGAGACCAGAAAGGGTATGATGACCGCTCTTCTTTGCATGCCAAAGGAAAACCAAGTCTACTGCCTACCGGGACATGCCCAAAAGTTGTCTGTTGCTCTCTTTCAATCCCTCCTTCCCATCTCACCTACACGATACCCGTTGCGCCACACCGGTATGTAGGTATGTTCCCCATCAAGATGCCACCTTGACAGCTCATAGCGTGACTGTATTGTAAGGGAGCCGCTACCTGCCACTCGCCCCTCGCGCTCGCTGCCAACTGTCGCCGACGCACAGCCTCGTGCCTTCCCCCTTTCGGTCTTTCCTGTCTCTGTTATCCCCTTTTAGACTAAGTAGTACAGTCAGCATGTCAATAAACAGACTCGCGAATATAAAAGAGCACCGCGCCCTCAACAGAGGGAAGCGTGTGTCGCGTTTATCCCCTTTTTCCTTCCAATTTCGAACTCACAGCGTGGTCCCGTCTTGGGATCCATCGCCACAGTATCTACATCAACGACGACTCAATGTTCTAATTAGCATGGCAATATGAAGCTCGCCCTACCTACCATTCTCTGTAGAGGCGCATCCATCACCGCACTAGCTTCTCGAAAGTATATGGGTGACATTGTGCGTCCGTCATTCTCCGTAGCACACGTCGCGATGTCCGACCTTGCACTTTCAGCTGTCGACGTCCGTGTGATGAGTATGAGGTCCGGTCACAATTGTAAATGCTTTTTGCCTCGTACTTTCAATTCATCAATACTTACCGTGACCTGGCCTAATCCGAGACTCCGCCCTTTGCAAATGCTGTCGCTACGCTCCGCATCGACACAATCACATCTCGTGCGTTCCTCAACAGCCGTTATCATGACACCCGTCATGGCGGCCTCGTGTTTTTTTGTCGTGATGAACATGCAACGACTTCGTAGCCATCTCATTATTGGCAAAGTTGCTACCCGAGCAATGCTGTGCGAACCTCAGTACGCTGTACAAGTGGGCTTGAAAAGGTGTGTTACGTGTCCTCTCTGGTATGTCCCAGGTTCAAACGCCTGTCTTGTTAGGTTAGTCAAATCTCGACATTTGAATTTATCGTCAGGTCGGTTCCCCTCACCTCCCCTTGGACGTGCTATAGGCTTCCTTTACTCTCCGAGCTACGCATAGTCCTAACGCGTACTTTCCATCGGGTGTCCGGTAAAGGTTTGTGGTATTCAAATTCGATCGTCGAGTGAGGTAGGAATGGGAACACAAGTCGTGCGGACTTTGTCGATTAGCTTCATTTGAGCGGACGTCGAGAACAGCAAGCGAGGGGTTCGTACTGATGATCTTTGTCCTTCAGCCCGGGTTGATGCGAACTGGCCTTGGCCTTAGGTTCATGAACGATACCGACAATTGCAGAAACCAAAGCAACGAAAACTGAACCCCGATGTTCCTTTGAAGGGAGGGTGCGGTTAAGTGAGTACTTTTAGCGTTCCTCCGTAAGCTAGCAATAAATCTGCTCACCCTTGTAGCTCGTGGACGCGACACCGAGTCAACTACTTTCGCCCACTGCAGTCGGCTCGACGGTTCTTTACAGTCCCAAAGATATGTTCGACTGTGTCGGCCTCCGCCCAATTAGTGGTTCTGAACAATACTCCCATTCTTCGGCAGATAGGATACTAATCCAAGTCAATTTATCGTATTATTAGATATTAATTCCGTGGAGTCATGTAGATAAGACACCTTTCAACGTTTATATCCCCCCCGCTTCATTTGCTACCATTTTGCTCTTCATGGACTTTACTGTAGTCGTACCATCGTCCCTACTCTTCTCTTTTACTTCCTATCTGTACTTATTTCCCAATCCTCCGCGTTATAGTCCACTCGGAACGAGTTCGCGCCGCGATGCGGGAAGTTATCCACAATGACAAGGACCGCAACATCCTGCACCATCATCTCAGCAGGGTAACACCCCAGCGCGAGGGGTGATGCCGGTAAGGATCAAAGCGCGGCTGCGATGCCTGATGGTGATGACCGCGTGTCGTGGATGGCTTTCGCAAGAGCCTTGATAAGTTCGGGATCAGAAAAGGTAGGCCGCTGAGAGAAACGAAGAGGGTGTACGCAACTGGTTCGTGTGTCGATCTCCAGCGCATCCACGGTGAGCGCCAAAAAAAAAGTCCACGTTAGCAAAGTTGAATAGGCACAGGCACGAACGGCGAGAAATTGAGCCCAGGATGGAGGCAGAACATGTGCGAGAGTGTTTGAGGGTTGTGCAGCTGCGCCTCGTCCCGTATCGCTCACGGAGGTAGAGCGCCCGGGCAGTGGCTGCGCCGGGTGGAGCAGGTCCGGCCTGTTTGTGGTGCCAATGACAACAATCTCTCGGCTGCCGTCACCGCCTCCAAAAGACGAGAAAGAGGAGGCAGAGGAATCGTATCGAAATTGACGAAGGTTAAGATATAATCCGGTGCTTGGCATCGTCCGAGCCATCTCGCGCGTGCGCGTTTGGGCGCTCCGGGGGCCAGCATTGTAAATAATACGACGTGGGCACAGGACTCGCGCACCCGTTTCAGTACCCGCCGGACATTCGTTTCCGATATCCTGATGTTCATGTCCAGTAGTTCGGTGCCCTTGATGGGGAAGAAACACAGCGAGCAAGACGAGGTTGTCTGCCTTCGTGAGGAGCATCCAAGTCTTGCCCGTGCCAGCGGGTCGTACCAGAGGGTGGCTGGCTGTAAACTAAAGAAGTGAGGCGAGTAGCATAAATGCATGCAGATGCGAGCATACTATGGCAGTTCTTAAGATTAGACCCGAAGAGCTCTACTCAACGTCCCAGTTGACTGGCTGATGGATTGAGGTGGACATCCGACAAAGCTTCAAAACGTTATCTTTCGCTGGTGAATTGCAATCAACGGCATGGCATGATTAAGGATACGATGTGCAGTGCACGGGTAATTCGACTGGCTGCCAAGCGCATCAGAAATATGAATTTAGAGAGGTGTATTGAGAGGACCTGAATCACCAGATCATTCCATCACCCTGAGCAAGCTCGCGTCTGGCCATCACCGGATCACCTGTTGAAGTGTAGGCGTGTCCTCGAGGATGAGGCCTAGGAGAGAACGTTGAGACTTCCTCTAAGGGCCAGAGAAGAAGTTGGGGGCACTGGGAGATGTCGAAGGGGAGACTTGCTCGGAGGGAGGGTGGACGTTTCGGGGCTTGACGGCTGCCAATGATCGAAGGCATGTAGTTGATGAATATTGCTGACAAAGGCATGAAGCGGGATCGCTAAAGGTGAATAAGAGGGAGGAACAACACTGGAACAACGGGTGAGGAATTTGGAAGCGTGTTGCGGCAGGAAATCAACGAGGACAGAAGCCGGTGCCTGGCTCGTGATCGATGATTATCAAATCTAATCTCCGCATGTCCGCATGTCCGCCGCCTTGCAAGTTGGGCTCAGTTGATCTACGTCTACAAGAAGATGTCTGAAGGCCAACGGTCCCATTCATTTGGTAAGGTCAGGTTACCCAGGTTCACCACCTCACCGGGGCATGCAGAAGTTACAACAAATGCAAGGAGTTCCGACTCAGGCCTTGGTTTGAGATCACGCCTGCGCGAGTTGTGGAGTCCAAGCCGAACCCCGTCGTTGTCGACTCGCCCTCATTCGCACTCTACATCGATATCTTCAACGATTTTGCCCTCCGCCCCCTTTCATTCTATTCTAGATGCCGCCTTGGACGACTATTCCAAGCAGACCGGAATAGACCTTGCCAATTATCCCTCTGCAAACCAATTCGACAACTGCCATTCTGCAGATGATGTCGTCCGCCTACTCCTACAGAGAAAAACCGAGTTCGGAGACTACCGGGACAAATATCGCACCCTGATTGACCACCTTCGCCCAGTAGTCACAGTCGTTCATGCGTTTTCTAGCATCCTTGGTGCCACAGCTGACTCCGTAAGCTCTTGGGCCTGAATTCGCATTATGTGATCTAGTCTTAACAACTCTCTGCAGCTCCCATTTCGACCCGCGAAGCTGATATTCTCCGGAATTGACGTGCTTCTCTCGGTATATATCATCCTTCTCCATGATTGGGACCTCATGTGATATCTACCTACATCAGGCGGCTATTGGTATCAGTGAAAGCTATGATGCCCTTGGCGACCTCTTCGAATGTATCGCCAATTTCCTCCGGCGACTTCATATCTATACAGAGAAGATCCAATTACCCTCAATGATGACCGATATTGTGGTCAAAATCGTCGTTGATGTACTCAACGTACTAGCACTGGTGAACAAGCAAATAACCCAGGGTCGTTTTAGTAAGCGGTCCATCACCTTCCAATTATCGCTGGTTGATATCGTACAGAGAAATTCACAAAGAGATTACTCGGAGAGAACGACGTTGAGGCTGTCCTACAGCGACTAGACCGACTCACCCAGGAGGAAGCTCGGATGACTGTTGCGAACACGCTCGAGGTGGTCCATGGACTGTTCGATAATTTGAAGGTTGTCATGGATGGTGGGCGATATTATCCTCGTGGCCATCAAACGATTGACGAGATATGTTCGCATAGATGGCAAGGTGTCGATGGATGGGATACAACAAGCTCTCCGTAGGTTTAATCTGCATGGACGCCCAATCCTCCTGAGTCCTCAAACTGATGATGAGTGTTAGGTATGATGCAAGAGATGGCGGACAAAATGAACAAGGGAGAGAGTCAGTCTTGTTGCCTATTTATAATCTTGGAGCTGAATGTGTCTCGCAGGGAACCAGTTTCAGAGGGATGTTCGAGATTGGCTTTCCCCCCCGAGTCCCTCAACAAATCATAATATTGCGCGCGGAGACTACCACACGCGAACTGGTTCTTGGTTCATCGAAAGTGAAAGGTTTAAGGAATGGAGAACAGCCGGCTCGTTGCTATGGATTCATGGTAAACGTTCGTGTCTCTCCCCTTCCCTCTTATTACGACCTCGATTACCACCTGACGCATCGTTTCACAGCGGGGTCGGGAAAGAGTATTTTATGGTAAGTGATTACCGAAAATGTTTGTCCAACTCATCCAATCCATCAATCAGTTCTACCATTATCGAAGAAGTCAGACGCCTACGTGATACTGGACTGGCCTTGATGACCTACTTCTACTGTGACTTCAGGGACACCAAGAAGCAAGGAGTTACTGGATTACTATCTTCTCTTCTCGCTCAGCTTTCTGCCAAATCGAATGCATGCCACAATATTCTCGCTGCACTTCATTCTGACTTCGACGGAGGATTAGACCGGCCTGACAACGACACGCTACTGGGTTGTTTCGAAAAGATGCTCAGAGCCGAAGGGCAGCCGACTATATATATCATCATAGATGCCATCGACGAATGCCCAAATGACTCCAATTTGAAGTCTTCCCGGGACAAGGTTCTCAAGCTGGTGAAGAAGCTGGTTGACTTGGACCTCCCAAATATTCGGATCTGCATAACTAGTCGCCCCGAGGCGGACATCCATGCTACCCTTTCATCCTTGACATCTTATTCCGTTTCTCTTCATGACGCCGAGGGACATAAGAAGGATATCACGGATTATGTTCGGTCTGTCGTCTACTCGACTCGGGAGATGGAGAGCTGGAGTAATGAAGAAAAGAGCCTTGTCATCAGGAAGCTTTGCGAGAAAGCTGACTGCATGTAAGTCATCTTTACTATTCAAATCATGACCGTTCTCATGGATCTACTCAGGTTTCAATATATTAATTGCCAACTGACGGTCCTGAAGAATACCCATCCCACTGCGATCCGTCGTGCCCTCGAGGACTTGCCAGATGAATTAGATGAAACATATAATCGGATATTAAAAGGAATTCCCCGGGGGAAACGCGAATATGCGCAACATCTGTTGCAATGCGTTGCGGAGTCGATTCGGCCCCTTCGTGCGGAGGAACTTGCATACATCTCTGCAATTCAATTTGATGTAGAGCCATTTCCTCATTACAACATGACGTGGCACCCGAGGAACCCAGAAGAAGAGGTGTTATCCATTTGCTCAAGTTTAGTCACCATCGTCGACACGGACGGCTCGCGAGTGGTCCGGTTCTCCCACTTTTCAGTCAAGGAGTACTTGACGTCGCAACGGCTTGCCGAAGCTGAGGAGCAGCTCTCCCAGTACCACATTCGTTCCGATTCAGCACATATGACCCTCGCAGAGGCATCCCTGAGCGTCCTTCTCGCGTTAGATGGCCAGGTCGATAAGGACAGTATGGCGGACTTCCCCCTCGCTATCTATGCGGCCCAACACTGGGTTGACCATGTGCATCACCACAGCGTATCTTCCAGAATCAAAGACGCAATGATGCGTCTTTTCGACCCAGATAAGCCACACTTTGCGGCCTGGGTGTGGATACACGATATCGATCGTTCATTCCTGGAGCCCATGTTGACGGCGCGTCCATCACCACCAGAAGCTGTTCCATTGTACTATGCCGTACTATGTGGCTTCCCTTTTCTTATAGAGCACCTGCTTGTTACCCGTCCATCTGACATCAATGCCGGGGGTGGATGTTACACCACTTCATTGCATGCAGCAATCGTCAAAGGAGATGTCGAGATTGTGACTTTAATTCTGAACCATGGTGCGGATGTGGGCGCCTTGGATGATGATGGATGGACCTCACTGCATGAAGCATCAAATAGAGGGGATCTGGATGTGGTGGGTTTACTACTTGACCACGATTCAGATGTCAACTTTCAAGGCTACAACGAATGGACCCCATTAATCGCGGCGTCTGTCAGTGGCGAACTAGAAGTTGCAAGAGTATTATTACAGCATGGTGCATCTGTGGACTCCCATGCAAGTGACGGATGGACCTCGCTAATATGGGCATCTCAAAATGGACATCTTGAAGTCGTGCGTTTGTTACTCCAGAACAGCGCAACTGTTGACTCCCGTTCAAATGCTGGCGGGACCTCATTGATGTTGGCATCGGCAAATGGACACCTGGAAGTTGTGCGTTTGTTACTCCAGAGCAACGCGACTGCCGACTCCAGTTTAAATGAAGGCTGGACCTCATTGATGTTGGCATCACTAAATGGACATGTCGAAGTCGTGCGTTTGTTACTCCAGAGCAGCGCGACTGTCGACTCCCGTGAAGATGACGGCTGGACCTCATTGATGTTGGCATCGAAAAATGGACATCTGGAGGTTGCGCGCTTGTTACTTCAAAACAACGCAGCTGTCGACTCCTGTTCAAATGAAGGCTGGACCTCATTGATGTTGGCATCGCAAAATGGACATCTTGAAGTCATGCAATTGTTACTCCAGAGCAGCGCGACTGTCGGCTCCTGTTCAAATGACGGCTGGACCTCATTGACTTTGGCATCGCAAAATGGACATCTTGCAGCCATGCGTTTGTTACTTCAGAACAGTGCGACTGTCGACTCCTGTTCAAGTGACGGCTGGACCTCACTGATGTTGGCAACGCAAAATGGACATCTTGCAGGAATGCGTTTGTTGCTTCAGAACAGCGCGACTGTTGACTCCCGCAAAAATAACGGCTGGACCTCATTGATATTGGCATCGCAAAATGGACATCTCGAAGTCGTGCGTTTGTTGCTCCAGAGCAGCGCGACTGTCGACTCCCGTGAAGATGATGGCTGGACCTCATTGATGTTGGCATCGCAAAATGGACATCTGGAGGTTGTGCGTTTGTTACTTCAGAACAGCGCGACTGTCGACTCCCGTTCAAATGACGGCTGGACCTCATTGATGCTAGCATCAAACTACGGACATCTTCAAGTAGTCCGTTTGCTACTTCAGAATGGCGCAGTTCCAGCCTCCCGCCCTCTCGATGACCAGTTTCCATCCAGTGGTATGTAATGTTATTTATCCCCATTCTACGCACTAGTCATATCTCCACCAGATTCAAATACAAACAATCAGAGATTCTCTAGTCCCCTCCATCTCGCGTCTACCAACGGCCATCTTGATGTTGTGGAATTACTTGTCCAATACGGCGTAGATGTTAATTCCCGCGATCAGGACCAAGAAACGCCTTTACACCTGGCATCAAGTCACGGGCAACTCAAGATTGCAGAAATGCTACTCATGTCCGGGTCAAATGTTGGTCTTCGCGATAACGAGGGTTCCACTCCTCTACACAAAGCAGCCCAAAGTGGACACCTCCAAGTGGTAACGCTGCTAGTCAAGTTCAGTGCGGACGTCAATATTCGCAATAGCAACAATGCGCTCCCATTAGATCTGGCTCATCATCATGGGGAACGTGATGTGTCAAAGTTTCTAGCGGAGTGCATGGGAGTCATTGTCCCTCAGGATGATACCGATGTGACCCGTTCCGACCCAGTATCGCAGGATCCCTCGTCCGAAGTTTCACAGCCATCCATTGACCTCGGGCAAGGCGCAAAAATGTCTGACGAGGGGACTTCATTACATACCGCGTCGGAGGCAGGAGATATTAAGACCGTGCGGTCATTACTTGATGGCGGTGCGGATGCCAACGAACAGAACGAATTCTACAGGACTCCAATTTTTTATGCGTCTAAGGAAGGAAGGCTTGAAGTTGCCAGGTTACTTATCGACTGTGGCGCGGACGTGGACCCCCGCGACAAGACTGGTTATGTGCCGTTGCACGCAGCCTCACGATATGGACGCTTGGATGTTGTCCAATTGTTACTCGGTCATGGCGCTGGTGTGAACATAAAGGAGCATGGCTTTTGGACCGCATTGCATTTTGCATCGCTGGGTGGCCATTTCGAGGTTGTCGAAGTGCTCCTTAAGCACGGAGCGAATGTCGGTGTGCGGAATGACGAAGGCCGGACACCATCTCAGGTAGCCTCGCGGAAAGGATATCTGAATATTGTGCGATTATTTGCGGAATATGATCATGATATAAATGAGACGTAACGCATTATCGAAGGTACTGACTCCATTATTTTTATGTGCCCAGATACACTTTCCCTTGGCGGCTCGAAGCGGTCAATCCATCGTAGTCATGGTGTCGGATGTTCATCTGTCGAGACATAAACACACTACTCTCATGGACAACTATTCATGGTGAAAACCGGCCTCAGGGCGCCTCGCATCCCTTGGCATCCCGCCTCACACCGCAACATTATATTTACCTTGTATTATAGTTCATAGCTCGGATTTGTCCTACCGACGATACCAGTTTCCTCTTAATACTCATTTTGCTACTTGACTTATCACGGGAATTGCCGTAAGGATCGGCAAAACGGCGCAAAGGTGCAGAAACGAAGTGGCGTACATGAGCGGTGCATGTGTCGTTCTCATGGGATGTACACGATATGCCCTCGAGCACCTCATACGCTCACAGTACATCAAAGTCCATGCTAGACGGCCGGATAGACACATGCGCAGTGTGCTTGAAGGATGGGCAGCAGCAACTCGTCTGGATCGCTCACGCAGATGTAGATCAATTGATCCATAGAACGGGCCGGCTAAAGCGGCGCAGTGTTGGTCGAACCCTGTCTGTTCATCAATCACGCCGACAGCCGAACATCCCTGCTGCCATTCCTCGCCTCCGGAGGAAGATATAAAATCGGTTGACAAGACTCCATCGAGTTTAGCAAGCCGCTGAGATGTGATGTAGTTCATGATGTCACCTATATCGCTGCGCACAGCTCGTTCTTGCGCGATAGACTCCAGCTCTTCTACCATGACACAGGAACTACGTTCGCGCGCCCGCCTCAGCATCCACCGCACGTTTCTTCTGAGTGGCTGGTGTACATGTCCAAAAACTCGGAGCCCTTGGGGGAGAAGAGGTTCAGAGGACACGAAGGTTCAACTGCCTTGGCAAGGAACGGTTTTCCCGGTGAGGCGCGCCGTCTAAGAGTGCGCCTGTAGATCAAAGACATGAAAGGCATAGAGTAAATGCATGCCAGCACAATCGTACGTGAGCGCCTTTGAGATCTGAGCCGAAAGCTATTAGTCAACATCCCAGTTCACCGGCTGACAGAACGAAATAGCTATCCGTCAGGCTCAGCACATCGTTTTTCAACGATGAATCGCGGTCAACGGTTTGTCGTCACTCATGGTCAAGGATTCGATTGTACTGGACAGGTAATTCGACTACTTGCAAAGCGCATAAGGCCTATGACGTAGGATGAGAGGAGCAGACTGTTCCATCATACCAGGAATCCCCGTGCATCTGAGATATCGTTCGTTCAAGCGTAGGTGCTTCTCGCAGAACTGTTAACAGGACTGGGTCTTGGAGAGAATAGTTGGCATTCCTCTTAGAGTTGGGAAGAGGGGCTGCGACAGGGGAGACTTACTCGGAGGGATGTGGACCTGCCGGCGTTGAACCACCCGACAGGCAAAGTCATAGAGCACCTCTCTGAGAAGGAGAACACTTGGTCGGTTTGAGTGATCAGCGTACGGAGAAGTGCGAATCTAAGATTGAAGCGCAATTCGATTCGGGAATAGCCATTGCGTGATCACCAATTCCGAAATCCGAGGTCCACAGCCAACAAGGATATTACACGTCTCCTTCAGGTAGTAAATTGAGGGGATCATCATGTTCTGTGGCGTAGTCTGTGTTGTTTGGATGTGTGCTGGAAAGCGATTTCTGCAGAACATAATGTACTATCCTTATCGTGAGATGTCTCGCGGAATAGACTGTAGTGTCACGAACCATTTAATATAGTATTAAACTTATGCCATAGTAGTCCCCCCCTTCAACGGTTTCCTTCCTCGCGTTGAATGCCTTGTCTTAATATATGTATTGCCCTAGAGAACTACTTCGCGTATTCAACCACGGTAATCATAGTGGGTAAGGGAAAACGGACCGGAGGGAATCATTTGTTTAACACTGAAGGTTGTCGTCAGTAAGCGGTTGTCGAGAAGACAGATAGGTAAGAAATTACCTCTCCCTTTAGAGGTATCTGATAAATATTATCGAGTCGTGGGCACAGTGAGTTGAATGTAGTGGGGGCAGTAGATAAGTGGACCGTGAACCAAGCACAAAGCATACCGAAGAGGTCACCAAGGCGGCCAGCACGCCTTGTAACTCCCGGTCCGGCCCGGGGGATTTCCCTTACCGCGACATTTGACGGACCGCATCACCGGCCCTGCCTGAGAAATATTTTGCCAACGCATTTCCCTTGTCTCATACGATGGCGTGGCCTTGCAGTGAATTTAACTACGCAACATTTTAAACCATTGTGGTGATTTCAAGCTCATATACCGTTTTCAAGGTAAGCGCAACTAAATCAATGCTAACTCCTTCAAAGCCTTACAGCGACTCCATGCGGCCTCCATGATTCTTCATAGAATACGTTTATGCCCCCGTACCTCCTCGGTTATGATCTTTCACCCTGCTTGCAGGTCGTCAACACATACGTGGACCACATCAACTACATGCCGCTCTTCGCAAATGTTGACGTCGCGTACCGCATCTACAATGCGAATGTCAATTACGACTTGTGTGTTCCCCGTTCTCGGACAGCATTACTACCATTCCTCCCCTTGTGACGGCATCGCATTTTCCGTCACGAATACACCGTTATACGCGACAATGTGTCAACATCGTATCTGTTCCATTATTGGCGAGACCGCTACCTGAACGCCGCTCGGCGGAACTCTGGTCAGCGCCCTGTACATATGGGCTTGGGAAGGTGTGTTAAACATTCTCTCCGGCACGTCCCGCGTTCAACACTTGTCTTTCCAGGTGCATCGGACTGTGACGTTAAATTTCGTCGCGTCAATTCCTTTCACTTTACCCTGGACGCACGATACCCAGGCCGACTCTTGGGTTGCTTACGCCTCCGAAATGGCTGCCTTGCTCTACGAGCTGCGCATCGTCCAAATGTGCTCCTCTTATCAGGTAACCGGCGAGAGTAAGCGGCTAACAGGTTCGACCCGTTGAGTCAGGTGGGCATGGGAACATGCATTGTGCGGGTATTTTTCTATCAGCATCTTTCGTGTCCCATTCGAGCGAACGTCGAGAGCGGCGAGCAAGGCTGTTATCCCCACGACGGTGCTTGGGATCATTGACGGAAAGAGACGTCCGGATGAATTTTTGACAGAAATGGAGTGCCCGTTCAAGTATCTGTGAATTGGGAACCACCTGTCGTGGGATATTTCCCTCACCGCGGGACGTATTCCTTACCTTGACCTCAATTCCTGGATCGAGATCCCTGCCCGGAGCCCCGAGCAACGAAAACTGAACCTTACTTGTCATTGAATGGAGGAGGAATGCAACCAAGTGAGTAAGTATATCCACTGTTCCCCCGCAAGCGCTGAGAATATATCAACTTGCTCTTGTAGCTGCTCATGGACGCACCATCAAGGCAACTCCGTTCACCCACTCCGTCACATCGGTGGTTCCATATGGTCTCAAAGATATCCTTGACTGTGTCGGCCTCTCCCAATTCAGGGATCTGAAAGATACTCAATATTCTTCAACATATGGCATGTTAGTCCTGGTAGTCCAGATTCAGTCGTCCCGCATGAATTCCGTCAAGTCGTGTAGCAAAGTTGGGGTGTCCTTGTACTGTATACCCCTCATGCTTTTACATCTAGGGTTTCGCTTCTCATAGATACCTACAATGTTGTAATCGTACCGTCATCCGCATTATTCCCTTCTGCTCAGTATTGTATTAATTTCCTGATCGCCCATATCACTGTCCGTTCAGCACAAGTTCGCACACTGTCGTTCAAAGCTGCTCAGTGACGACGACTGTAATCTCGGGTGTCACAATCTCGGCGAGGTGTACGGCGGTATGAGATATGAGATGAGAGGGCCACTCCGTCGTCCACGTGGTGGATAGCGACGGTTGTATGCTGCGCATGGCTGTCGTAAGAGAGTCAAAGTTCAGAATCAGAGAGGACGGCGCAAACTGCAGAGAAACAAAACGGACATACGCAACTAATACATCCACCAACCCTCTGCGCGTCATAGGGGCATGGCATTTGAACACCCGCATAGAGTACGGGGAAGTCCGCGCAAGTAAAGCTGAGCTGGCGCGGCACGCCCGTCTCAGCATCCGTCGGATGTTCGCTTCTGACGCGCGGTCACGCGCCGGTGTATATGTTCAGTAGTTCAGGACTCATGAGCAAAAGTAAGCTCGGCGGGTGAGACGAGTTTGTAACTGTCTTGATAAGGAGCGTCTTGCCCATGCAAGGCAGGCTGTACCGCAGGGTGCCTGCGACGGACCAAACATGTGAGGTGAGCGGCATAAATGCATGTCGGAGTGAGCGTACCGGAGCCCTTCTCAATATTTAACCCAAAAATTCTACTCAATAACCCAATCCACCAGTAGCTAGTGAATCTAAGGACATCCAATCAATTCGGTACATTCATTTTTGATGGTAGATTGCAACGGTTCTACATGGTCAAGGATACGATCTCCACTGGACGGTAATTCGACTGGCCGCCGCAGCAGACTCGGCAGAGTGCACCAGGTCATGGACTTGACAGATGGATAGGCAGGCCCACGAGCATCCGGACGATGGAAATGGCAGCGTATAAACTGTTTTCGGGCTCTCGGCTATTGTGGCAGTCTTCCGAAGTAAAGAAGGGATCATCGTCCTGAGAAGACGAAGCCGATTCTCGATTCTCGCATAATCGACTCCGCTTTTCTGCTTCTCCGCCACTGTGTCACGATGTCTGACCCTCCGCTTTATCGAGTACCCATGTCACCCCATGTGATGAGCATATGGTCGGGTCGCAATTGTAAATATTTTTTTACCCCGCACTTTCACCTCATCAAATGCATCGATATTGCATCAAAAGTATGCAATACCTACCTGGGCTAATCCAATGAGGTGCCACCCTCTTCAAATGTTGGCGCCGCGTTCTGCTTCTACAATGCCGACACCAAGTACAACTCACACGTTCCGGAACAGCCATTATCCCGTTAGCGTGATACCAGTTATGGAGGTGTCGCGTTCGTTTTCGTGGTGAACATGCAACGACATCGTAGCAATCTCAGTTTTGACGACGTCGCCTCCCGAGCGATGCTGTGCGAAACGCAGTTCGGCATTCGTACCGAGCCTGGAAAGGTGTGTTACCTGTCCTCTCTGGCACTTCTCGTATTCGAATGCCGCGATAAGCTTCTTTTATTTTCTGAATTACGCATAGTCCTAATGCCTAATGCGTACTTTCCATCGGGTGTCCGGTAGAGGTGCGTAGCATGAAGCAAATAGTGTGTCTATAATGATGACGAAAATGAGTGTACAAGAGGGTCAACCTCAGAATGTGCACAGTAAGCACAATGTCTGTATTAGAGTAATACTCAACTCACCTCAGAATGTGCACAGTAAGCACAATGTCTGAGGCGACGAAAGTCAACTAGCTACCATGTATAGTAAGGT
>QFEY01002761.1:0-13614 GCA_003316435.1 Russula virescens | reverse complement strand
CAGCGATATCCGCGAGTGGGGCGAGCTCGCGGCTATAAAGCATCCCCTCACGGCGAAGTGCGGCGACTTCCTCTACGCCCATGGCGTACTTGAGGCAAGCTTGCGATGGGATAGCAGAGGCGGCAGCATGACTCGCCGCGGCCTCATCAGTGCTGTCGGCAGGGTTCGCCGCGATGGTTGTGATGTCCGCCGCGAAGACATGTCGTTGTGCGTTCTTGTAATCGTTTTCGGCGCTCGTGCTAGGCTTGGAGGTGCAGCTGCCTCGCCGTAATTTGGCGACCAGGGTGTCTAGCGAGTGGCATTTGCCCAAGAGGGGTTGGGTGAGAAGCGCAAAGATGTGGATGGGCGTTGAGGAGTCTGCGGAGAGCAGGCAAGAGAAGTCGACATCAGACTTGATGACGAGGGTGCTACGGGTGGGGGTCATGGCGTTGTGACTGAGTTTACTACTTTGAAAATGGAAAGCTGTAAGTCGTCTGGGTTGGTAGGAGTAGGATGTTTGGACAGATTATAAGGATTATACTAAGGAGAAAGGACGAGTGTGGCCCTTGTGCACCTTGCATTGTGTGGCTATATACATCGATAGTTGCAACCCATCAAAAGATTGAAAATTTGTGGTTGTGTGGAAAGTGTGGGTTCCACAACTCGACCTTCGCCAACGGTCACTACGGCATGAACGTATTAGAACTTGCATAACAACCCTGCAGTAGGTTAGGGGATCCCGTCGAACGATGCACTTTAGGCTATTCTTAGGATTGAGAAAAATCGGCAAGTTCAGCGGTGTCGTCGTATTTGAGTGGATTCGAAGCAGCTAGTCATGTTTGGATTATTGTTTCACAGATGGGTGTTGTGGAGAACGGGAATATTAATGGTTAATAGTTATCGTCGAGTGAGCAAAATGATGACGCCATGTCTTCAAACTGATTATGTAAGGATGTTATTTGCCAATTGCCAGGCAGTTGTACCAAGAGTTGTACGTTGTACAATAGAGAACGACGACGGGTAATGATACTGTAGCATTAAACGCCAATTGTTACGTTCTTGGATCGACAAGCCTGATCTTGCCAGAATGTGCTGTATGTCCAGTACGCCTGTACAAATTGTCGCCGTGTACACAAGCTGCATAGGGTACGCAAACGTGCATTGCTTCCCCTCTATGCAGGCTGGGAGAAATACGTGGTCTTCTTTTGTCGCGAACGCTGAACATGCCTAAACGCTCGTACATTTGAGGCGATGACGCTACGCGGGCGGTGGCAGTGCATCTTCCACGTCATCCTCTGATTGTATCCCACGGTCTTCCGTTTTTTCTCCCAGGCGATCATCTCCCTTTTACGACCCCACATTTCTCTACCTCTTTTGGCATGAGTGACTATTCACGCTCATCTCGTCTACGAGCCCTTTTTGAGTCCTCATTGTATGACTATGAAAAGCTGTCCGGCATAACGTTGGCCAATCACCCAGTCGTTGAGCAACTCCAGAAATGCAACTCCGCCGAGTCTGTTACTGCCCTTATTTTAGGGCAGGCGGGACCCTTCACTCAACCTCAAGGAAATGACGGAAGAATTATCAAATCTCTTGAGGATGCCATCGCTGTTCTATATACACTTTCTTCCAATACTGCCCTCGGCGAGGCTGTCAGCATGGTATGTCAAAATGCGTTGTGGGTGTTCCATGTCTCACACGCGTATCCTGTAGCCATTCCCACCCGCTAAAGCGGTATTTGCTGCCTTCGCTGTTCTACTCACCGTATGTGCCTCCCTTACTCCCTGGACATATACCTGTGACATGTTGTGTGTCAGGTGGTCAAAGACGTCAGTAACTGTCGTGATCCACTTGTCGACTTGTTCGAATCGATCAAAGACTGCCTGAATCGCCTTGAGATTTATGGCAAAGTCTCTCCAACAGCCGCCATGACTGAAATTATTGTGAAGATCATGGTGGAACTACTCTCCACCCTTGCCCTGGCAACCAAACATGCCAAACTGAAGCAACCGAGTGAGCCCATCCTGATTGATGTCACACTCGGAGTCGACTGAATGCATCACAGTGAAATTTGTAAAGAAGATTTTAGGAGAGAAGGACTTAGAGGCCGTACTGCAGAGGCTCGACCGGCTCACACTCGATGAAGCTCGGTCAACAGCGGCACATACTCTCGAAGTCGTCTACGGACTCGTTCAGAACATGAGGGTGGTCATGGATGGTAAGCGAGGAGTCTCGGCTTGTAAATCGCTGGCTGTTGAGATTCCTTCCAATAGACGGCAAGGCATCTGTTGACAACGTCCATGATGCCCTTAGTAAGTTTGTTTGGCCACACTAAGTTAGTTACATATCTGATCATATCTTAGGGATAATACAGCAAATAGCAAGTGATATAAACAAGTCAAAACGTCTGTCAAATCTCACTTTGGCACGACTACAAAGCTAAGGGTATCTTGCAGGTGAAAAAATGGAGCAGGACATTCGAAGCTGGCTATCACCCCCCGATCCGTGGAAAAATCATCACATTGCCCTTGAATCACGCCACACCGGGACCGCCATGTGGTTCGTCAAAGGTGACACATTCGTAGGATGAAAAAAAACGTCTGGACCAAGTTCGCTTCTGTGGATTCATGGAAAACGTTCGTTGTCATCAACATCTCATATCTTCTTAGACCTTGATGTGTATTCCTTCTGATAGCAGGCTCTGGGAAGAGCGTCCTTTCGTGAGTTGAGCTTTTCCATATTTCCCTTTGGAGGACTTACGCTGTCGGCAGTGCCACAATCATCGAGGACTTCAACACGATGCGGGATTCTGGGCTTGCTTCTCTCACATTTTTCTATTGTGACTTCAGGGAAGATCAAAAGAAGGACAGGCGCGGTTTACTCTCATCTGTGTTAGTTCAACTTTGTCATCAGTCCGACCTCTACTGTGACCTCCTTTCCAAATTCTACTCGGAACACGCTAGAGGTTCGCAACATCCCAGCGACGACACACTTTGTCAATGTTTCAAGAGTCTACTTGAGCTCCCAGGACAACCTCCTGTATATCTGGTCATAGATGCGCTGGATGAATGTCCAAACACGTCAGCCATGCCGTCGCCTCGCGAGAAAATGTTGGCGCTAGTCAAGGAACTTATCAACTCAAAACTCCCAAATCTGCGGATTTGCGTCACTAGCCGACCAGAAATGGATATCAAATCTGCCCTTGATCCTTTGACTTTCCATTCCATCTCGCTGCACGACGAGAGGGGACAAATGGAGGATATCGAGAAATTTATTAAGTCAGTTGTCAAGACGGATCAAATGATGCGACGCTGGAAAGCGAAGGATAAACACCTGGTAATTAATGTCCTCACACAAAAGGCCAACGGGATGTAAGGCATCGATGCACAGACTGTTGATCACTCGCTGATTCATGGAATACAGGTTCCGTTGGGTGTATTGCCAGATTGTTTACCTTAGAGGCTGCCTCCCAGGGCGCATCAGGCATGCCCTAGACGAATTACCTGAGACGCTCGACGAGACATATCAGCGCACATTGGAAGAGATTGATGAAGTGAACTGGGAATTTGCGCATACTCTGTTTCAATGTGTCGCAGTTGCTTCCCGCCCTCTCCGTGTCGAGGAACTCGCGGAGTTTTTAGCATTTGATTTCAAGGGAGGACCGATTCCCGAATTCCACGAAGATTGGCGCCTGGGTGACCCATTAGACGCCGTGCTGTCTACGTGCTCCACGTTACTTTCCCTAGTCAGTGGCGGCTATCTCAACGAATTCGACGAGTTCGATGGCGCCCCAGTAATACAATTCTCACACTTTTCAGTGAGGGAGTTCCTGACGTCTACCCGCCTTGCTAATGAACACCGCCATGTTTCCCGCCGTTACCATATTTCTATGACACTTGCTCATACCCTCATTGGTCAAGCGTGTCTGGGCATGCTATTACACCTAGATGAAGACATCACCAGTGACAGCTTGGAGAAATTTTCTCTGGTTGAATACGCTGCCAGACACTGGTTTTACCATGCGCGTAACAAGGGTGTGGAGGAAAATGTGGAAGTTGGAATGAAACACCTCTTCGACGCGAACAAACCACATTTTACGACGTGGGTCTGGATATCCGATCCTCAATTTCCCGATAGCCGAAGGAGATCCACAAGGCCGTCCTTGCCCCGGAAAACACCATTACATATTGCCGCTATATGTGGTTTGCTCACTATGGTGGAGTTCCTAGCTACAGAGCACCCTCATGACATTCACATTCGGGACTGGGACATGTTCGAGATGACTCCATTACATCACGCAGCAATACAAGGTCATGGGGAAGTTCTACGATTCCTTCTCGAACATGGTGCCGATGTAAATGCCCTGGACGGCGGGGGCTCAACCCCTCTGCATTTGTCTCCGTCTTCGGAAATTGCACGCATCCTTCTACAGCACGGTGCAGATACAACAATTAAAGAGGCTGCAGGATATACCGCATTGTATTCAATTGCAGAAGGAGATGATGACTCCGAGTATGCAAAAGCTACAAGCCTCCTTCTTGAATACGGGGCAGATCCGAAGGCCAGGACTAAGAGTGGGTACACTCCTTTACATTCGGCATCGACTGAGGAAGTCGCACGTCTGCTCATCGAGTATGGTGCTGATGCGACAGCCCAAGACGAAACTGGCTGGACTCCGTTGCATGGAGCATGGGTTGGCGGCGTTGCACGTGTTCTGATCCAGGGTGGCGCAGATACGACAGCTCAAGACCATAACGGCACCACTCCATTGCATCGAGCAGCATCTGTGGGACATCGTTCACCAGGAGCGTGCGAGGGCATCGTAGATGTCATACACCTCCTTCTGGAGAACGGCGCAGACGCGAAGGCCCAAGACAAGTACGGGTTGACTCCGTTGCATCGAGCGTCAACCAAGAGAGTCGTGCGCCTCCTTGTAGAACGCGGCGCAGATGTGACCGCACGAGACAATGATGGGTTGACCCCGTTGCATTGGACATCACGCCAGGATTTTGCGGAAGAGACCGTCGCCCACGCTCTTCTTAAGCACGGCGCAGATGTAAAAGCACGAGACAAGAATGGGTCGACCCCACTGCATGGGGCATGTTCTGGAAAGTTCGCTCTCGCACGTATTTTCCTAGAGCATGGGGCAGATCCGAGAGCTCAAGATGATCAAGGGTCCACTCCATTGCATGTGGCATCTCAAAAAGGGCAAGTAGAAATTGCAAGCCTCCTTCTCCAGTACGGCGCGAATACGGCAGCAGTAGACAAGAACGGACGGACACCATTGCATTTGATCAAACACGGCTCAAATGTGACAACCAAAGAATGGTGGCAACTTGGGGAGCCTCCGTTGCGCCTAAATGCGTCACGGTTCGGGGACGTTGCCCATTTGATTATTGAAAATGGCGCGAACTTGGCAGCTAAAGATCAAAATGGATCGACTCCCTTGCATTTGGCATCGCGAGAAGGACATGAAGAAGTTGCAGCCGTCCTTCTTGAGCACGGAGCAGATACAACCGCACAGGACCAGGACGGCCGGGCGCCACTACATTTGGCTTCATCCGAGGACGTCGCCGACCTGCTTATGGACCACGGCGCGGATGTGACAGCTCGAGACAAAACCGGGTCGACTCCCTTGCATGAAACGCTGTTTGCAGACGTTGCACTCGTCCTTCTTGAATATGGTGCGGACCCGAATGCACGAGACAGAAACGGATCGACTCCCTTGCATCGGGCGTTGTCCAAGGGATGTATCGAAGTCGCAAAGGCCCTGCTCAATTATGGAGCAGATCCGACAACCCAGGCTGAGGATGGGTGGACTCCATTACATCTGGCTTCTTCAGGAGGATACATGGAGCTCGTGCGCATCCTTCTGGAATGCGGCGCCGATACAGACGACCGGGCCCAAGATGGCTTGACTCCTTTTGATGTAGCATACTGCTTCGGACACATGGAAATCGCAGAGTTACTTCTCCAGTAGAGCAGATCTGAGTATCAAATATATTTTTATTTATAGTGATGCATTAGTCCGTGTCGGAGGCTTCACTCACAGGTCCTAAAACGAAAAAGGAAAGTACCAGTTACTGTAACATCATAATAGTACAGCTGCGGCACGCAAACTTTCTGTGAGCGCTATCAATTCCCGGAATTATGTTTTTCGTCGTCCTCTCGCCCATCCTGAGGATCGAAAGAAAGACATTGGTTCGCTTCATGCTCTGCAAGGGGCATCGCGTTGTTGCACCGATGCATCACCACCTGTGAAAAACCGACCAATACCTGTTTCATTATAGAATGGTGTAACTCGAGCGGTACATTACGTGATGCCAAAGGTGAAGAGTCTGCGAATTTATTCATCGCGCCGCGGCCGGGCAGAAATCAAGTCGTGATTTAGGGTTTAGAAACAAGAAGGAGAGCAAGGCACAAGGTGGCGAACATGAAACACCGTATCGAATAGTGGCGTAGTTGGTGCCAACCGGAGGCTGCCACCGGTACATTCTCATGATAGCCATCAAAGAATTTGCAATTCCCAGGAACAGCGATTACTCGGAGCTTGATGGCCTCCTCGGTGGATGGACACTACCTGGATCATCCACTCTACCCTACGCACGAGCACGAGCTTGAGACACCTATCATAGGATCGCATTGTCTGGGTCAGAAAATCAAGCATCGTGATGAAGGTCAGGAAAATGGGTTGTCCGGAGTTGGACGTCGTCTCTAGGGGAAAAGGCACTGTATCACCAGCAGTTTCCGGGTCCCATGTGGAGGATGTTGGGATGCTTTGGCAGAAATGTCTTCGTTGAACCAAGGGAAGGGTTTGAACCCGACAGTCTTTCTGAAATAGACGTTAACAAAACTGTTGGGAAGTGAAGATGAGATTCTTATTGTCATTAGGCGAGAGTGAAGGTGGGGGTTGGGGGAAAGGAGGATAGAATGGCAGCACCCAAGTTATAAGTAACATGGGAGGATTATGGTCCTAAGAGGGACGCAAGTGAGCGAAGCTGTCTCCCTATCAAGGCCTACTTTCCCAATTCCTTGGGCACCGTGCAGCGAGTGATGCAGGTCGCCGCCAAACGCAAACTAGGAGCTGATGAGTGAGGCGCTGTATCGAGGGTAAAGTCAGATGTCGAGATAGTAGTGCTGATAAGTCCGCTAAGGATGAGATTCAGCTGACAAGGACCACGGTCGACATTTTTCCATTTATCCCCATGCCAACCACGGATCGTGCAATCACGTGAATCGTGTGGACATTATCCCGCCTTCACTGGCAGTTGATCGTAATAGCCTGTCGTGTCTCTCGAGACAGGATTATAACCCATCCCCATCGGACATCCCAATTTTACAAAATCACCAGTAGTCCGATTCTTTGCATAAGACTGTGTACAATAGTTTGTACTCGAAGAGAGGACCGTCGCCGTGCTCAAGCGTGATACTAAGCACCTGGGAAAATTAATGCGGCTGAACTCCGTTTTCCTGGATTCAGTAGCCCTGTGCCTGGCAGTAGGTCCAAGTAAATGTCTAATACGATCAATCCCTGTTTCCGTGAGCACAAGACCACTCTTTCTTGACAGTTGCTGCTACATACAATACCGCTAATGACCCCACGACATGCCGATCGTTGGGTTTCTGGACCGACTAGATCAATCGTGCCCAGGATGCGGTACGCTTGGTATGATTTCTTGTAGTGTATTGTAGCAAGGATCCCAAGACGGGATCACGGAGTGAGTTCGAGAGGAAGGATAAGATTAGGAAGACGAGGGCGCGGACCGAAGGTCCCGCGCGGCCGTGTAGTGCAAATCACGCAAAGACGCAAAGACAGAGGGGGTAAACGCAAAGCACGCTTCGCTTCCATTCGTTGAGGGCGCGGCGCCCTTTTCAATTCGTGAGACACTAATTATTTACACACTGAGCTGTACTACTTAGACCAGAAGGAGATATGGAAATGGAGGAAAAAGAGAGACAGGAAGAAAAGGAAAAGTGCGAGAGTGTGAGCATGCGAATCGGTTGCATCGGCAGCAATCCACCCGACGTCATAAAACAAGCGAGGTATGGACAGAAGATAAACTGAATGAGTATCTAGTAAGGGGGAGACAGGGCGAGAGCTAGTGCCAAGGAGGAGAATGCGTCCGGTACGAATGCAGTGCTGCTGCGCGATGCAGTGCGTCGGCTGCGTACGGGGTGGTGGCGAGGCGATGCTGCTGTCGAGAATGATGAGCGGTGGCGGTGCAGGTGTGCACAGATGATGAAATTGGTCGATTCTGAGTCCAGTGCACCATGCTTCCTTACATTATTATAGGCGTGCACAGCCCACGTGGCTTCAGCCCCATGTGGGCGTGAGATAGGTGGGTGCAAAAGAACACAGAACACAGCCTCAACGTCCATCTATTATGTGCAATGAAGTTGCGCCTTATCTTATTGAGAACACGGAGACGGGGCGCTGTCGGTACCATCCTTTTGAGCCCCATAAGCAGCATCTCATGGTCAACCCATTTTCCTCCCAGCGGGTCATCTCCCTTTTACAACGCCATCCCTCTCTACCTCTTGTGATACATGATATGGGTGACCAGTCACGATCGTCACGTATGCGAGCACTTTACGACTCCGCATTGCACGATTACGAAAAGTTGTTGGGCGTAATATTGCCTAATCACATAGTCGCTGAGCAACTCCAAAATTGCAACTCAGCCGAGTCTGTTACTGCCCTTATTTTAAAGCAGGCACGAGCCTTCACTCAAGGAGTCCATGGGAGACTTACCAAATCTCTTGAGGATGCCATCGCAGTTCTATACGCGCTTTCTTCTAACACTGCCCTCGGCGAGGCTGTCGACATGGTACGTCAGAATGCCTCGAGAATGTCCCACGCCTCATGGTCTCACACACGTATCCTGCAGTCATTCCCACCTGATAGAGCGTTATTTACTGCACTCGCTGTCCTACTCGTCGTATGTGCCTTCCCTATTCCTTGTGTGTATGCTCGTGACATATTACTGTATCAGGAGGTCAAGGACGTCAGTGACAGTCATGACCCACTTGTAGACTTACTCGAGTCGATCAAGGACTGCATAAATCGCCTTAATATTTATGGACAACTCTCTCCAACGGGCGCCATGACTGAAGTTATTGTGAAGATCATGGTGGAACTACTTTCCACCCTTGCCCTGGCGACCAAACATGCAAAACTGAAGCAACCGAGTGAGTCGATTCTGGTTGATATTACTCTGAGTCGGACTCGATTGGATGCGTCGCAGTGAAATTTGTAAAGAAGATCTTAGGAGAGAAGGCCATGGAGGCCGTACTACAGAGACTCGATCGGCTCACACTCGATGAAGCTCGGCAGACGGCGACACATACTCTCGAGGTCGTTTACGGACTCGTCCAGAACATGAGGGTGGTCATGGATGGTAAGTAAACACTCTCGGCTTGTAAACCGCTGGCTATTGAGTTCCCTTCCCAATAGATGGTAATGTGTCTGTTGACAACATCAATGAGGCCCTTCGTAAGTTTATTCGGCCACACTAAGTCAGTTCCATGTCTGATCGTATCTTAGGGATGATACAGCAAATAGCGAGTGATATAAACAAGTCAAAACGTTTGTCATATCTCACTTTGCCACTTCCGACTACAAAGCTAAGAATATCTTGCAGGTGAAAAAATGGAGCAGGACATTCGAAGCTGGCTATCACCCCCTGATCCGTGGAAAAATCACCACATTGCCCTTGAATCACGCCACACCGGGACCGCCATCTGGTTCATCGAAGGTGACGCATTCCTAGAATGGAAATCGTCTGGACCAAGTTCGCTTCTGTGGATTCATGGAAAACGTTCGTTGTCATCAACATCTCATATCTTCTTAGACTTTGATGTGTATTCCTTCTGATAGCGGGCTCTGGGAAGAGCGTCCTTTCGTGAGTTGAGCCTTTCCATATCTCCATCTTGAGAACTTACGCTGTGGGCCAGTTCCACAATCATCGAGGACATAGACAAGATGCAAGATTCTGGGCTTGCCTCTCTCGCTTTTTTTTATTGTGACTTCAGGGAAGATCAGAAGAAGGACAGGCGTGGTCTACTCTCATCGGTGTTAGTTCAGCTTTGTTATCAGTCTGACCCCTACTGTGACCTCCTTTCCAAATTCTACTCTGAACACGCCAGAGGTTCACAATATCCTAGCGATGATGCACTTAGCCGATGTTTTAAGAAGATACTCGAGCTCCCAAGACAACCTCCTATCTACCTGATCGTAGATGCCCTGGATGAATGTTCAAAGACGTCTGCCATACCGTCCCCACGCGAGAAAGTGCTTATGCTCGTGAAGGAGCTTATCGACTCACAACTCCCAAAGCTACGGATATGCGTTACTAGCCGATCAGAAATGGACATTAAATCTGCCCTTGACCCTTTGGCCTTCCGTTCCATTTCGCTACATAATGAGACGGGACAAATGGAGGACATTGAGAAGTTTATCAAGTCGACTGTCACCACGGATTCAATGATGCGACGCTGGAAAGCCGAGGATAAGCAACAGGTGATCGATATCCTCACACAAAGAGCCAACGGGATGTAAGCAATCGATGCACAAATTATTGACGACCCGCTGATACATGTAATGTAGGTTCCGTTGGGTGTATTGTCAGATCTTATACCTCCGGGACTGCCTTCCAGGCCGTATCCGGCATGCACTAGACGAATTACCGGACACGCTCGATGGGACATATCAGCGCGTGTTGCGAGAGCTCAACCAAGTGAACTGGGAATTGGCTCATACTCTGTTTCAATGTGTCGCAGTGGCTTCTTGCCCGCTCTATGTTGAGCAACTCGCGGAATTTCTGGCATTCGATTTCAAGGCAGGGTCAATTCCCAAATTCCGAGAAGATTGGCGCCTGGAAGACCCACTAGATGCGGTGCTGTCTACATGCTCGACGCTGCTTGCTACTGTGTATGTAGAAGGCTCTCAAGTCATACAATTTTCACACTACTCAGTCAAAGAGTTCCTGATGTCTTCCCGCCTTGTCGATGAATGTGACGTTATTTCCCGCCGTTACCATATTTCTATGATACCCGCTCACACCCTCGTTGCTCGAGCGTGTCTGGGTATCCTATTACACCTGGATGAGAGTGTCACCAGTGACAGCCTGCCGACATTCCCTCTCATCAAATATGCTGCTAAACACTGGGTTGACCATGCACAGTTCGACGATGTGGGGAAGAGCGTGGAAGATGGGATGAAACGCCTCTTTGATCCAAACAAACAGCATCTTGCGACCTGGGTCTGGATATCTGATCCAGAGCGCCCGTTGACCCATCAATCTATAGAATCTACAAGGCCGTCGGTGCCCAAGGGAACTCCACTACATTATGCCGCTCTCTGTGGCTTGCGCACTATGGTAGAATTCCTGGTCACGGAGCACCCTCAGAGCATTCACTCTCGGGACTTGGGAGGGTCAACCCCGTTACATTACGCGGCACGTCGCGACCGTGGAGAAATTGTACGTTTCCTCCTTGAACGTGGTGGCGACCCAAATGCCCAGGACGATCAAGGCGTAACCCCTCTGAATAGCACGTGGTCTTCCGAAGTTGCGCGTGTCCTTATAGAGTACGGCGCAGATCCAGCGGCTCAATCCCCGTCAGGGTATAGTGAACTGCATTCAGTTGTGATGGCTGATGGCCCCGAGTCTGTGGAGGTTGCAAGTATCCTTCTCGATCACGGTGCCGACCCGATGGCCCGGATTGAGGACGGGGCGACTTCGTTGCATTTGGCATGTACCAAGGAACTCGCGCAACTACTTATCGAGCACGGTGCTGATGTAGCAGCCCAGGACAAAACTGGGCAGACTCCGCTACACCAAGTATCGCAGGGGGACATTGCACTCGTCCTTCTCGACTCTGGTGCAGATGTAACGGCCCAAGACAAAGACTGGTTGACCCCATTGCATAAAGCATCACGAGGATATTTTAGAGAGGATATCGTACGCATCCTCCTCGAGAACGACGCAGATGCGAGAGCCGGAGACCGGGATGGGTTAACTCCGTTGCACCGGGCATCAAACGGGCAAATCGTGCACACCCTTCTTGAGCACGGCGCGGATGCGACTGCACGAGACAAGGATGGGTTGACCCCGTTGCATTGGGCATCACACCTGAAATATAGCGAAGCCGTAATAGTCCTACTCGAGCATGGAGCGGATGTGATCGCACGAGACAAGGATGGGCTCACTCCGTTGCATTGGGCATCATCCCAAGGAGATTGGATAGAGTCATATGCAAACATCTCTCACCAGAACGGTCTCACGGAGGATCTCACAGTCACAGCAATAACCGAAGATCAGGAGATTCTGCAGCTTGAGGCAAGCTCGGAGGAAATTGCACGCGTCCCTTTAGGGTATGGTGCGAATTCGACAGTACAAATAGATCGGGGGTCGACTCAGTTGCATGTTGCCCCTCAAGAAGGACAAGTAGAAGTTGAAAATTATGACGCAGATATCGCAGCGCTGTGGGAGGACTGGCGAAGACCGTATTCTACGAAATCCGAGACAGTGGCACGTGTACATACGGGGAGACCCGAGAAAGAGGCACGCGTGTTTATGGCACACAGAATACTGTCAGGGGGGCGGGGGCGGCTGGGCAAGGACTGGTGGACGCAATTGTATTCGGCATCATCCGAGAAAGTTGTACGCGTACTTATCGAACACGGCGCAGAGGTGACGGCCCAAGATCAAGACGGGTCGACACCGTTACACGTAACATCATTCGCGGACGCCGCTCGCGTGCTTATTGAAAAAGGCGCAGATTTGGCAGCCGAAAATCAACGTGGATCGAGTCCGTTGCATTTGGCATCGCAACATGGATATGTAGGAGTTGCAACTGTCCTTCTTGAGTGCGGAGCAGACACAGCTGCCCGAGATCAGGATGGGCGGACGCCTCTATATTTGGCTTCATCCAAGGAAGTTGCCAGCCTGCTTATTGACTATGGCGCGGATAAAACAGCTCGAGACAAAAACAGGTCGACTCCCTTACATGAAACACCGTCCGCGGACGTGGCACTCGTCCTTCTTGAATATGGTGCGGACCCGAATGCACGAGGCAGAAACGGATCGACTCCCTTGCATCGGGCGTTGTCCGAGAGATATCTCGAAGTCGCGAAGATCTTGCTCGATCACGGCGCCGATCCGACAGCCCAGGACGAGGACGGGTGGTCCCCATTACATCTGGCTTCGTCTGGGGGGTACATGGAGCTCGTACACATCCTTCTGGAACGCGGCGCCGATGCAAAGGTCCAGGCCCAAGATGGTTTGACTCCATTCGATATGGCGTACAGCTTTGGACACATGGAAATCGCAGAGCTGCTTCTCCAGTAGACCAAATACGCAGTACATCATCATTACTTATTTACTTATTGACTAATGTATTAATCTTAACATATTGTGGTGTAGACTTCACTTGCAGGTTTTACAACGAAAACATTCCCATGTCAACAACGTACGGCTGCAGCGCGCAAACTTTCTTTAGCAATCGTCATCAACTCCCCACAGTTATGCCTTTCGTCACCCTCTCGCAGATCGTCCGGGTTGAAAGAGAAACGTTGGTTGGTGTAAAGGGGCATCGCGTTATTGCACCGGTGCACCAGCGCCTGTGCAAAATCGA
>QFEY01002759.1:0-14695 GCA_003316435.1 Russula virescens | reverse complement strand
CTGAAGAAACCTTTGCGGCCACCATAGTTCCCGCTGCACAGTCACAGCGGTGGCTCGTTACCCGGGCACATAATTCAACCCGACATCGAACCTGCCCGTATGGCCGGCCCACGCGCACCTGGTCGCTCATCCACGCAGTGTAGTGAAGTAAGATGGCCGCTTTTGGTGTCATGGATGTATGACCCTATCAGAGAAATGAGAGCGCAGAGCATTTGGTGCTTAGAGGGTGAGACTGCTAGTGAGGGTCGTGTCAACTGTGGTGAATCAGATGTATACGCTTAAGCCATGCGCGTCAGCCACGACGGCTTCCTCACATGGCACGCTCCATCCCTCCCACTCGTGCGTCCCTCTTGTATGCCCAACCCACACTCAAAGTACCTTCAAGATGGTGCCATCACCTTCCACAACGGGCAACACGATATCCTCAACGTCCGCCGCCTCCACCTTCGCCTCAACCTCACCTTGCGTACCTGCACCTGCACCACCACTGCTGATACTGCATTGCCACCCGACCTGCGCAGTAGGGATTACGACTGCTGCTGTGCCAACGCAGAACATTCGGGTAGGGTCTCTGAGGCCGATGCTGCGAAGAGCCCCGATATCTTCAGGGAGCATTGGAGGGCGTTAGGGCAGCGCAGAAGAGAGCGTGTTGCCACTTTTGCATAAGAGGAGGGAGAGGAGAAATGCCCGCACTACACCCAGTACGATTGTGTTGTCCAGCGAGGTGCGTCACTGCGTCGAGCGTTGCAGGGTGATGAGCAAAGCAGTACAATAGAACACTTGTGGAGGAACCAGGGCTACCATGACTACTCACCACCGCCAGGGTGCTCGAACAGAGCAAAAACATTCATGGCACCTGGCTCTGGAACCGTCTCGCCAAGCGACCACAACAACTGCTGATTCCCAAGTGCAACAGCAATGTGCTGTGCTACGAACACAGGTGTGTAATTGAATCAGAGCTTGAATCTGCCCATGCCACTGGGCCACGCCCGCACCTGGTCGCTCACTGCATCGCGAGGAGCTAGATGGTACTATGGACGCCCATGGTATCATGAGTATTTGGTCCCGTTGAGGAAAGGAGGCTGTAGAGTACTGCGTGGTCAAAGGCTGGGACGACTAGTGAGGGACGTGTGCCAATTAGGGTTGGTCGGATGAAGAGGCTACAGCCCCAGGCGTTGGGGATAGCGCGCGTCGAGGGCGACAAGGCTCTTGATGAGGCTTAGGACGGCGGAGGTGTTGAAGGACCGGTGGGCGTGGCATCCCGGTGATGGATCGGGGTGGTATGAGAGGAAAACGGAAAGGGAATAAGTGGACAGTGCATACGGGAAGGGCAACACGCTATGCGGAGCGAACCATTCGGACCATGTTCTATTGCGGTCAGAACTAACGAGGGGTACCATCCGGTCCTCGATATGCCTGGAAAGCGCAAATGTGTTAGATGTTACCCCGTTGATGAGCGGGTCAAATGAGCATAACCAAGAGCATAACGATGATGGACCTTGAGGCCTTCGAAAACGTTCGGACAGTAATGGAAGCAGGAACATGCGGGATCGATGTTGAGTGGTCCATATGGTCGGATCTCAGGTGCTGACCATCCATGTTTCGGAGAAAAGTCCATGTAGAGCATGTGGTCCGTCATCACCTGTCGCGAACTTGAGATTATAAAAATATTGTAGATGGTCTTAATGACTCATACCTCACCGAACACGAGAGTAATTGGTTCAGGCAATTTTTTGAGCGTCGTCGCATTGGTAATTGTGAGGAGTGAGGGCTAATAGGAAGTCAGATCCATTGGGATGTAGAAACGTTTTGGTCACACGTCAATGTCAGGCAGCTTTGACGGCAAGCCGCTCTGGAGGATTTGGGCCTCTGTTGAAGGGAGTGGGATGCCATTTGCATTGAGAGGACCTGACTTGTGAATAGTCATGGTGAGAGTAAAAATGAGAAAGTGATATATTATTATTCGACGTTTGTTGAATGGATCGAAGTGGATCAGGTCGATGAGCTCTGATATCGGGATTTGAATATGCGCCATTGAGAACGAATACACACATATTTTACGGTAAATCCTTGATGCTGACTAGCAGTCTTATCAGTCTATCTCCTATACGATGCTGCTCCATCTGCTTTGGAGCGAAACAGACACATGTCAGAAATATGCAGTATATTTCGTTGCTGTGATCCTCACTGTGTGGAACCGCCTGAGCATCAACGCATGCTATCTTACAGTGTCAGGGCCAGTCTTGCCCTTGGTGAGAGAGCATGCTATTTCTCCTATCTTATGGCAGGGAACAGGGAGGGTGATAACAAGGATGACGAGATAACAATAGGACCTTCAAGCTTCAAGGGCAAAGCGAGAAGGCGAGGTGTCGGTCGAGATCAGACATGAGTTGGCTTGGTGACACAATTTTTCGAAGGAAAAAACGTTGAAGATGATTGAGGCGAGTTGAAGTAAGGAAATAGATGGGAGACGAACACGAGACTCACTAACAAAGGTAACTTGAGGCCTTACACGAGGTGAGTTTCTGACAGTTCGTTTTTGATCGGGTCGGTCGATAACTAAGGTGCAGACTACAGCGTCACACGACTTCACCACAAAATACATAGATTCAAGGGACATATCGTAGTTCACAGGGTGGTCATGAATGTCCGCTAATGTGCTACCACAATAGTCCACTGGCTGTGAGCCTGCGACAATCCGCCTTGGAATCGGATGACACAAGCAAACGGTCCATGTCAGGATAGTTGTAGGAAAAGTAGAGCAGATGGGATGTCAAGATTGGAACGAAGAGTGTGAGGGAGAATGGAAGGCGGAAAATAGAGAACATTGGGTGGTAGTGGTGAATGGCGGCTGCGTGACCAAAATGCATTCGTCAGGTAAAGTTGGATAAGGGAAGAGAGGAAGAGAGGAGAAAAGAGGGGTAAATGTAAGAGAGAAGAAGAATGGAACGAACGGGAAAGGAAGTGGTAAAAGCGGGCACGAAGGAAGAGAGCGGGGTGACCAACGGCAGGTCGACTAGGACTGCAGCGGTGGGACGACTAACGGCGAGCCGTGCTGGCGGTTGCAGCGGGACTGAGGACTTCGGCAAGTCCAGCTCAAGGCGATTGCGATGAAAGAGAAGGAGAGCGACTGCGGCGGGCCTCACAAACAGAGCACTAAGGAGAGAAAACTTGATTGTCCCGATAGTGGGAGGTGTAAGTGTTTATATACATGTCCGGGTACCTACGATGTCCCCAAGATCAAAGTAAAGGCTTGTAAGAGCCGGTAGATCCCAAGGTGATGTCCATAGGAAGAAAGAGAGAGAGAGAGAGAGGCAATGCGCATCGCTTGGCGAACGCGTTGGCAGGCAAGAGGCGGTGACAGCGAGGTTGGGCTTGGTCCAACGCGGAGGTGATGAGGGCGGGAAGGAGTGTGATTGGGAGTGGTGATGGCGATGATATGGCCTGCGCATCTTTGTTTCTTGTTGCGGACGGACCTGGAGCTTGTGGCGGCGAGGATGGTTGAGAGGAATGGATGAGTCGGTGTGTGTGTGTTGAATGCCGTCGCTAGCGCCTGACGCGCGTCTAGGTCACACGTTGCCCAACGCGGGGCCTTACAGTGGGATGGAAAGAGGGTTCGTGCATTTATTAGTCGAGCCAATCGACAGCTATAGGGTGTCCGGAGAGTGCGCGAGCAGTGACGAATCGCGTAATGGCTTCCTTTGAGTCTACCGAGATTTGCCGCGATACAGAAAGCCCTTGTAGCACGGGCAATACATTGATTACTCTTTCTCCAGTGATCCCTTGAAGGGCGAGGGCGACATGTGGAACGAGGACCTCGTCTAGAGTTAATGTCTTCAGGGCAGAAAATGGGCGCAATAATTCCAGCCATTGGGATTCCTCCATGTCGTCTGGCCAATATCCTTGCCCATCAAATGGATGATTAGTTATTTGGAGGTGCTCCAGCTCGGAGAACGGTGGCAAGGGTAAATTACAGAGCTGTGCCATTGCCGACAGTTGCCAATCTGACCCATTGCATGAAATGCCCAATCTGAAGTACGGACAAATGAAGTTCAACGTGTTGGAGATTTTGACGACACCCCGCATAAAGCGCACAGTAGCATCTCCCTGATAAACCTTGAGCAGTTCTGCACGGCTGAGAAAGTCGCGGAGCCGTGGAACGTCGAAGATCAGTTGATTGAAGAATGTTATGGAGAGGTCGTTGAGTAGAGGAGAGTGGATTCGGGAGACAAGGTCTTCGGCGTACTCGCTGACGCCGCGGAACGAAAAACTGGTGAGAGCGGGGAGAACCACGGGTGTCGGCGGAGGTGGACGTCGGATTGGTGGGTAAGGGCGAGATTGAGGGGATCGGAAGCTGATGTAAAGGTCTTCGAGATTGGGCATCGCGGAGAGGTGTGTGGCCATCGCTTCGGGTGAAATATAATCGGAATGGGAAATACGATAAAGGTAGAGGCGGACAAGGTGATGGGAAGTCGAAAGTAGTGTAAGGTACCCTTTGCGGTTGCCTATGGAAGGCACGTGTCCCTCCGCACCGCATCGTGCCGCCCGAGCTCCCACCTCAACACCACTTTCCTTTAATTCTTTTCCTTTCATGCCTGTGTTCTGTGCCCCTCTGTTCCGATGTGTTCGTAGTATTACTCTTAGATTCGTACTTCTCGGCACTCGTACTGTACAGCTTCGGTTTTGTATATAATGCCCTCTCAAGCTTCCTGAAATAAGAGTCCCCTTTTCGCGAGTTGCCTCTCGCATTAGATTCCCCTTTGACGATCTCTGACACGATTCCCTCTATCTCATCAAACTCACGCGCGGGACTTACAATCTCGCTTCAGTAGATTCCATATTCCTGGAAATGAAATGTTCGATAATTCGCAATGTCGTAGACTTGGAGCGGATCCGCCCAGGAATTCCTCGGGGAACACCGCAGCTGGATCATTCCGGAGTGGGTAAAGAGAAAGAGTTGTCAGAGTTGGAAAGGGTTCCAGCATCACTGACGCCAATCTTCCTACGAGAAAACTTGGAAATCTGTGGAGCGTGATTTGACATATGCGATCGCTGTGCTCGAGTGCAGCGATGATATTATTTGCAAATTCAACTCCTCTTTGCCGGTACCGCCGATCGCCTGTCCTAATGTCATGTATGATAATGGGTAGGGTTGGCCAGACGTCCAACATGTCCTTCGCTCGTGTTAGGGAGGTGCAAAGAATTTGTAGATTTAGACGACGTGGTGATGCAAAAACAATGCGTCGCCATCGTCTGCAGACACGAACAAGCGGCTCCCATATCTCAGTATGATGACCCAATTGAAAAGTGCGTGTTGCAAGATAGGAAGCGAATACTTCTAGTAGGACGTCGTCAGAAAGGATGTCGATGGTCACGGTCACTTGGCCTGTTCTAAACTGGTCAGTTGTTGGTACACTTACACACCGAGCAAAAAAATGAACGTACGTTGGCCCTTGCGTCGACCTCGTGTCCTAGATAGAAACCCACGCCTATTGCCCCTTGAGGGAAATGTGGTTACACCACCGATAGGCCTCGCAGTACGGCTATGAGAGAATTGGTTGGTCATGTTGTTGTGAGAGCTCATCAAGGGAAACTGTGTATCGTCCGGGGCAAAGGGAGCAAAAAGACTGCGAAAGAATGGCAGTGCGAGACACAGCCCTTCGCACACGACCTCCACACGTGTATATAATACACCACGCGTTCGACCCACAGATTATACCCATCCATGTGGGCAGAACAAAGGATCCATACCCCACCAAAGAAGCATTCGTGGCCATCACAGTTCCCATCGCACTGTTACTCATTACCCGAGTGCATAGCTCAAACCGAGCCCAAGCCCGCCTGGGCAGCCATCCTACATGCGAACCTGGTTGCTCATCGCCAGTAGTAAGATAACGCGGCCACTCCCTGTGTTGCACATGTATGAGCCAGTCAGGGAAATGGGATTGTAGAGCGTTTGGTGCTTAGAGCGTTGTAAACGCATCAGCCACGCGCATCAGCGACAGCGGCTCTCTCGCACGGTGCACCCCATCCCTCCCACTAGACGCGTTCCTCATGTACATCCATAGGTTGCTCCCAAAGCGCTGGCGCAACACTGCCATCACCGCCCGCAATGGGAAATACGATATCCTCGATGTCCATCGCCTGTACCTTCACCTCTACCTCTCATTGCGTATCTGCACCTGCACCACCACCACTGCTGCACTGCCACCCAATTCGCGTGGCGGGTATTATGACTACTGCTGTGCCAACGTAGAACATTTCGCGTAGCGTCCCAGACACCAATGCCACAAAGAGCTCCAACATCGTCAGGGGGTGCTCCGTGACGTGTAGGAGCATGGAGGAGAGCAGGTGGTGCGAGAGGACGGAGAGGACGGAGGCCCGCGTCATGCCGGGTAGAATCGTAGCGTCCAGCAGGTGTGTCACTATGTCGAGCACTGCGGGGTGGTGAGCAAAGCAGTATGATAGAACACATATGAGGTAACCGGCGGTACCGGCAACTGCTCACCACATCAGGGAGCTCAAACACAGCAAATACATTCATGGCGCTCGCCTCGGCGACCTGTCTCACCAAGGAGCCACAACAACTCCTGATACCCGAGCGCGGAGTTCAAGCCAAACTTAAACCTGCCCGTACTGCGGGGCTACGCCCACACCTGGTCGCTCATCGTCAGCAGCGAGATGCTGCCACGGCCGCCCGCGGTGTCCCAGATGTATGGCCCCGCTGGGGAAAGAAGGATGTAGAGTGCTGCATGGTGCGAGGCTGAGACGCATAGTGAGAGACGCGTACCGATTAGAGTTGGTCGGATGTAGAGGCTGCAGCCCCGGGCGTTGGGGATCTATCATGTGTCGAGGGCGACGAGGCACTTAATGAGGGTTAGGATGGCGGAGGTGTTGAAGGACTGGTGGGCGTGGCATCCCAGTGATGGATCGGGGGCTGGTGTGAGAGGAAAATGAAAAGGTGGGCGGTGCGTACGGGAAGGGCAACGCGCGCTGCGGAGCGAACCATTCGTTCCATGTTCAGTTGCGGTCGGAACAAACAAGGGGTACCATCCGGTCCTCGATATGCCTGAGGAGTGCAAACGCGTTAGGTGTTGCCTCGTTGATGAACGAGTCGAGAGAGCATAATGATAATGGACCTTGAGGCCTTCGAAGACGTTCGGGCAGTAATGGAAGCACGAACATACGGGACCGATGTTGAGTGGTCCGTATGGTCAGATCTCAGGTGCTGACCATCCACGTTCCGGAGAAAAGTCCATGTAGAGCATGTGGTCCGTCATCACCTGTCCTCAGCTTAAGCTCATAAAAACATTATGGATGGTCTGAATGACTCATACCTCACCGAACACGAGAGTACTGGGTTCGGGCAATTTTTTGAGCGTCATCGCATGGGTAATTGTGAGGAGTGAGGGCTAATAGGAAGTCAGATCCGTCGGGATGTAGAAAAGTTTTGGTCACACATCAATATTAATGTCGGGCAGCTTTGACGGCAAGCCGCTCTGGAGGATTTGGGCCTCGGTCGGAGAAGTTTCATCTACGTACATCAGCCACAGCGGCTTCCTTGCATGGTGCACCCCATCCCTTCCAGTCGGCACAGCCCCCTTTCTCACCTCCCATAACGGCTAACACGAAATCTTCGACGTCCGCCGACTGCACCTACACCTCTACCTCTCCTTGCGTACCTCCAACTGCACCACCGCTGTTGCTGCGCTCCCACCCGATTCGCGTGGCGGGTATTACGACTGATGCCGTGCCGACGCAGAGCACACCGTGTAACATCCCGGAAGCCGATGCTGCGAAGAGCCCTGACATTGCCGGGGGGGCGCTCCGTGGCATGTAGGTGGACCGTTGGGGGCAGCTGGGGAAGCGCGGAGGAGAGGCGGTTCAAGAGGGAGAAGACAGAGGCTCGCGTCACGCCCGGTTGGATCGTGCCGTCCAGCAGAGACATCACTACGTCAAGCGCCGTAGGATGGCGAGCACTGGAATACAATAGAATGTGTGTTGGGGTAGCAGGAGATACCGGTGACTACTCACCACCATCAGATCGCTCAAACACAGTAAAAATGCCCATGGCGCCCACCTAGGCGACCATCTCTCCAAGTAGCCATGACAACTGCTGAACCCAAGCGCGGCAGCAGCGCACTGCGCGACGAACCCAGGCGCGTAATTCAATCCGAGCTTGAACCTGCCTGTACTGCGGGGCCACGCCCACACCTGGTCGCCCATCGTAGGGAGTGAGATGGCGCCACGGCTGCCTGCGGTGTCGCGGGTGTAGCGTCGGGTTGGGAAAAGGAGGACGTAGAGCGCTGCATGGCGTGACTGGGAGGCTGAGATACCCATTGAGGGACATGTACCGATTTGTGTCGGTCGGATGTAGGGGCTGTCGCCTCGCGCGACCAGGCGCTTGATGTGGGTTTAGATGGCGTTGGCGTTGAAGGGCTGGTGGGAGTAGTGTCCTGGGGGTGGATCGGATGGTGGCGTGGCAGACGAGGGTGTGAGAGGGGAAAAGGCTACAACAAAAAGGTCTGAGCAGTGCGTACAGGAAGGGCAACGGATGCTGCGGAGCGAACCATTTGTTCCAATGTTCAGTTGCGGTCGGAATAGACGCGGGTTACCATCGGGTCCTTGATGGATGTTGTTTCTTCGTTGAGGAGCAAGTCGGATACAAATGACGAACCTTCAGGCCGTTGAAGACATTGGGGCAGTGGTGGAAGCAGAAGCAGGAAAATGTAGGGTCTAGATTTGGTCTAGGTTGAGCGGTCCGTATGGTCGTCAGGTGCGGACCGAATACAAGAGCACTAGTATTAGTGCTGTGCTCAGGCTGTTTTTATAATGTCACTGCATGGGTTAATGTGAGGAGTGAAGGCTAATAGGAAACCGGCTTCATCGAATCGTAGGTCAGTCACATGTGTGCCACTCTGTTACTCACGTAAGGCACTCCCATATGGGGAGTATACGAGGGCATCGACTGGGTATCGGTGAGCCCGAAAGCGATCCCCGTGGGCACCACACATCGCCCCAGTGCTCTCGCCTTTGTCCTATCAGTCTATTCCCGCCACGGTCTCGTCTCATCTTCGAAGAGTGCAAAAACATCGCCCCGACACGCGTTACTTCTCGTCGATCTTCACCATCGCCCTCACTTCCTTTGTTCTCCCTCGTTCAGTCATTAATGTCATTCAATCACCCTCCACGCGATATGCCCCATTAATATTGTCTTATCGCACCACGCGCAAGTTCTTTGATCTGAGAGGCCTAGTCTTCGGTCACACATCACCCCCGGACTCCACGACTGCTTGACTCGTCTTCGACCTATCCGTTTCTCTTTTCGACGTTTCTGGCTCTCCGTACTATAGTGATTTAGGTAGGCTTCATTCACTTTTAATTCCCCATCTCGTGTCTCTCCTGTGCTAATGTTCACGTTTGTATTCCCTCTGTGTGGGTTCCTTTCATCTATCGCGCTGTGTGTCCTTTCACCACACCGTTTCGCTTGTAGATTTACCTTACTTTCTATGTTCTCGGACGGCCACTTTCAAGTTAGGTACAAGAGTCTCACTTGTATACAACCTCAGTATCGCGCTCTGTGGAATCAAGTCAACTCCTCGCGCTCTGTCCCTCCTTATCTCTCTGCGTGCCTCAATTCCTCTTCTGGTTCTTCAAACCCGTCGACGCTGTACCTGAGCTGCCGTGCCTTTCAGCCTTCACTTCGGCTTGAAGATCTCTTGTCCCCTCCGCACCTTAGGCCTTCAAGTACTCTTCTCCGCTTTGAATCCCCTTCATTGCTTTCTTCGCTAGGTTGTTCCTTCTTCAAGTTAGGTTTGGCCTATCCTTCCTCGCTTACTTTAGTCTCTGGTTCCCTTCGTATCTCACGCGTGGGGCTAACAGTCTCACTTCATCAGGCAGCTTTGATGGAAACCCGTACTGGTTCTGAAGGACTTAAGCCTCTGTTGGAGAAAGCAGGACGTCGTTTGCATCGAGAGGACCTGGCTTGTGAATCGCCATGGTGAAAGTAAAATTGAGAGAGTGGTATTTTATAATCCGATAGTCGCTGAATGGGTCAAAGTGGATCCGGCCGATGAATTCGGTAACAATATGGGAATTTGAATACGCGCCAAGGAGAATGAATACACGTCCAACGTCCATAATCTAATTAGACCAGCAGACTTATCTCTGCCTCAAACCTACACGATGCTGCTCCATGTTTCGGATCGAAATAGGGACATGTCAGAAATATACGGTATACTCTGTTGCTGTGATCTTCACCGCCTACGCATCGACGGATACTGTCTTATGGACAACAGCGTCCGGGCCAGCCTTGCCCTTTGTGAGAGGGCACATGTCTCCTTTATTCTGGCAGAGAGCAGGAAGGATAACAATAGGGACAAGGAGATCGCGGGAGGACCTTCAAGGGAAACGCGATAAGGCTAAAAGGAAGCTTCAGTCGAGATCGGTCACGAGTCAGCGAAGAGTCTAACGGAGAATGAAAAGCAACAAATAGCGTACATCAAATGGTAGTGGGAAGGAAAGACGACCCGCACCCTCACTACGCTAACCAATTGACAACGATAGGGTGTCCAGAGAATTCTCGAGCAGTGACGAATTGCGAAATGGCTTTTTTTGAGTCTACCGAGAGATGCCAAGATACGGAAAGTTCATTTAGCGTGGGTAACACCTCTTTTACTTTTTCTCCAGTGAGCCCTTGCAAAGCTAGAGCGACATGTGGGGCAAAAACCTCGTCTATAGTCAATTTCTTTAGAGCAGAAAACGGTCGCAAAAGTTCGAGCCATTGGGATTCCTCCATGTTGTCTAACCAACATACGTGTGGGATGTATTCTTCGTCTGGGATGGAGTCTTCGTCTAGGATGGATTCTTCGTCTGAGATAGATTCTTCGTCTGGTTGTCCACCTTCACCGGTGGACTGACGCTTGCTTCACTACTACATCGTACAGGTGCCTTTGCCAAACCCCTTCCTAAACCTCGTCCTGACCCACCTTAACTTACCTACAACCTCACCGTACCATACCCTGGACCAACCTTACCTTTTGCCCTTTACATACGTTCCCACTCTGACTGTCCCATGCTCTAGTAGCACACACTGTCCGTGATTTATCGCAATAAAGTTGCCCTTCACCAAAAAAAAAAAAAAAAAAAAAAAAAAAAAGATTCTTCGTCTGAGATAAATTCTTCGTCTGAGATAAATTCTTCGTCTGAGATAGATTCTTCGTCTGAAATGGATTCTTCATTTGAGAATGCTTCATCAGTTATTCGGAGGTGGTCCATCTCGGAGAAAGGCGGCAAGGATGAATTACAGAGCTGCGCTATCGCCGCCAGCTGCCAATCTAACGCTTTGCAAGAAATGCTCAGATTGAGGCGCAATTCATGGTCGGTCTTGCAAATTTTGACGACGCCCCGCACAAAGCGCACAGTAGCTTCTCCCCGACAAAACTTGAGCGGTTCGACATGACTGAGAAAGTTGTGGAGTCGTGGAATGTCGAAGATCAGTTGATTGAAGAATGTTATGGAGATATCGTTGAGTAGAGGGATATGAATTCGGGAGACAAGGTCTTCGGCGTACTCGCTGGCACCCTTGAATGAAAATCTGGTGAGGGCGGAGAGAACACGTGTCCGTGGAGGCGGGCGTCGGGTTGATGAGTCAGGGCGAGATCGAGGGGATCGGAAACCGATGAAAAGGAACTTGAGATTAGGCATCGCGGAGAGGTGTGTGACCATCGTTTCTGGTGAAACGTAGTTGGAATGGGGAATACGATAAAGGGTAAGGGTAACAAGGTGATGGGATGTCAAAAGGAGATTCCATATTCCCGGAAATGCAATGTTACCTAAACTGCATTCTCGTAGACGTGGAGCGGATCCACCCAAAAACTCCTCGGGGAACGCCGCAGCGTGTTCATCGCGCCAAAATGGGTCGAGAGAAAGTGTGGTCAGAGTTGGAAAAGGTACTTGCATGACTGACGCAAATCTTTCTAAGAGAGAACTTGAAACGTCGAAGAGATCAATTTCACAGACGCGATCACTGTGCTCCAGTGCGGCGATGATGCTATTTGCAGATTCAACTTCTCTTTGCCGCAGCCAAAAACGGGCTAGCAGATCGTCCATTATCACAATAGGTAGGGTTGGCCAGATATCCAACATCTCCTTCACTCGTGTTCTGCCCGTGCAGCGAATTTTCAGACCAAGACGACGTGGCGATGCAAAGACAATATGTCGCCATCGTCGACAGACACGAACGAGTGGCTCCCATGTCTCCTCATGAAAACTGACCATACGGGGGAGGCCTGCAACATAGGAAGCGAATATTTCTAGGAGGACATCGTCGGAAAGGATATCAACGGTCACCGTCACTTGGTCTGTCACAAACCGGTCAGCCGTTGTTTTACAGACACCGTGAAGAAAAAAAACACGTACTTTGACCCTTGTATCGGCATCGTGTCCTAGGGACAAGCCCTTGCCCATCGCTACTTGAGGGCAAGGTGGTTACGCAGTGGACGGGCATTGTGGTGCTGCTGTGGGATGATTGGTTGGCTACTTGGTTGTGAGTGTTCATCGAAGGAGACTGTATGTCCTCTGGGAAAAAGGGAAATGATTATAGGTCAATGACGAGGCACAGCCCTTAGCACACGCCCTGCACACGTGTACATGGTACACTGGGCGTTCGACCCAGATTTAGCACTTCAATCCACGTGAGCAGAATCCTGCCACCGCTCAGTAATAAGACCCCCCAAACTTGGCACCGTACCCACCCACCAAAGAAGCTTTCACGACCATTACAGTTCCCGTCGCACAGCTATAGCAATGGCTCATCACCTGGGCACGTAATTCAACCTGAGCCTGTGCCTGCCTGTGATACCGACTCACGTGCACACCTCGTCGCTCATTGCCAGTAGAGATAGCACAGCCGATCTCGGTGTCGCAGGTATATGAGCCTGTCGGGAATATGAGAGTTGTAGAGCGTTTGGTGTCTAGAGGATGAGACACCTAGAGAGGGTCGTGTGAATTGGGACTAACAGCGTCACGGATGTAGACGCTTCAGCTACGTGCATCAATGCTATTGGCTTCCTTGCACGATACGCCCATCCCTCCCACTCGGTGCGCCCCTCTTGTATATCCACGAGCTGCTCCCAAAGTGCCTGCGCGACGCTGCCCTCACAGCCCATAACGAGCAAAACGATATCCTCGATGTCCCCCGCCCGCACCTTCACCTCTACCTCTCCTTGTGTGGCTCCACCTGCACCACCGCTGTTGCTGCGCTGGCACCCGATTCGCACGGCGGATACTACGACTGCTGCTGTGCCGAAGCAGAACACTTCGCGTACGATTCCGGAGGCCGATGCTGCGCACAGCTCCGACATCACCAGGGGGCACTCAGTGGTGTATAGGTGGAGCGTTATGGGCAGTTGGGGGAGCAAGGAAGAGAGCGGGTGGTGAGAGAGGAGGCCCGCGTGACTCCCGGTATGATCTCACTGTCCAGCGGGGGAGTCACTATGTCGAGGACTGCGAGAAGGATGGTGAGAAAAGCGGTACAATAGAACGTATGCAGGGCAACAGGAGGTACCTGCGACTACTCACCGCCATCAGGAAACTCAAAAAGAGTAAAAAATGTTCATGGCGCCCGCTTCAGCGACCATCTCTCCAAATAGCCACAACAATTGCCGTCTTGCGATACCCCAGCGCGTCGGCAGCGCGCTGTGCGAAGACCTCAGGTGCCTAATTCAATCCAAGCCTGAACCCGCCGGGCCAAGCCCGCACCGGGTCGGTCATAGCGAGGAGCGAGATAGTGCCACAGCCGCCTGCGGTGTCGTAGGTGTATGGCCCCGTCGAGGAAAGGAGAACACAGGGCGTCGTGTAGTGTTCGGCCAGATGTAGAGTTGCAGCCCCGGGCATCGGGGACCCAGCACGCGTCGATCGCGATGAGGCGCCTGATGAGCGTTAAGACGGCGAAGGCATCGAAGGGCTGGTGGTGGTGGTGTCCTGGTGATGGATTAGGGTTGTGGGGTGGTTTGAAAAAGAAAAGAAAAAGAAAAAGTGGGCGGTGCGTACGGGAAGGGCAACGTGCGCCGCGAGGTGAACCATCCGTTCCATGTTCAGTTGCGGTCAAAATAAACGAGGGCTACCATCTGATCCTCGATGTGCTCGTGGAGCGCAGATGCGTTAGATGTTCCTCCGCTGATGAGCGCGTCAGATACGAATGACGGCCTTTAGGCCTTCGAAGAAATTCGGGCGGTACCTCCCCGACTACGGAGTACGGGATTCAGGCAGCCTTTTGAGCATCATCGCATGGGTAATTGTGAGGAGTGAAGGCTAATAGGAAGTCGGCTTCATCGGGTTGTAGAAAAGTTTTAGTCATACCTCAATGCCAGCATCAGCAACAGGTCCAAATGCTTTTTTGTGCTTTTTTGTACTTTTTTGCCTTTTTTATAAAAAAGCCCAAAAAGGAATATCATTTACTTGTCAGACCCAATTCTGAGCTGCTCTTAAAAGTACATCTACTTTTGCAAGCAAATTCACTCCAAAAAGTACAAAGTAGGGGTGCGCGCCGTACCGTAACGGCATACGGCCGTTGATATACGGTCTGCCTACGGTTACGGTCACGCCGTAGCCGTAGCCGTAAGCAATGTTTTGAGACCCTCACGGTACGGACGGCCGTAAAAACGGCCGAATACGGCCGAATACGGCCGTACAG